>PVJH01012534.1:0-64036 GCA_004026705.1 Nesogale talazaci | reverse complement strand
TTGACACACTAAACTTCACCCCTTCACTTGTAAGTCTTAAATTAACAACAGATTGTGTAACTACCATAGATACTGCCCCATGGGGTTTTCTAGAATACAGTTCATAAACAACACATCCCTGGGCCTTTCTCTTGCAGAGGGACTGTGTGGGCTGAAACCCCCTTTCTTTCAGTTAACTGCTAAGTGTTCAATCATGAGCCTTCAAAAGTCAGGACTCCTTGAAAAACCTCCACTGGCTTCACCACATGCCAATTCTTTGGTAAGAATTCTTTGGAAAAAAATCCGTCTTTTACTTTTTAAAAGTGTGGCAGTCATGTACTCGTGTCAATTTCATGATTGGGAGTCTAAGGATGGAGCCTAACTTGTCAATCTGGAGATAGCCAATGAGTCACCAATGAGGCCTCTGTGTGGGCATGGGTTTCTCCTGAGATTTCAGGGAAATCTCGTGATATTTCCCAATTGGAGAAGAGAAACTTGACTCTCAGTCTCTTGGAGTTGGTCTACTTACAAGACGAGATGAGAGCATGCTGATCTATCCTGATTCCTGGAGAACGGAGGAGCCAGGGAGGAGGCCAAATGGGCTTGCGCTGATGGAGCCAGACCTCTGGGACTGGAGAAGCCAGAGAAAGACCCCTGTGCTTAGATGCTCCCACTGCCAATGGATACTGTTGATGGACCCTGAACCCTGGTAACAAGGATCCTTGGGGAGACCCCTGCCAGTACCAAAGACATCTCTACTGCACATACTTTGTGAGTCGGAAGAAGACTTTGTAGACTGGTATCAAACATATGGGCTAATATCAGATCTATGACTTTGGACTGGACTGGTTTGGGATGCTTTCTCAATGTTCCATTCCTCTTGTATCTAAATCTTTCCCTTATATCCATATGCGTGTTTATGAATTTGTTTTTCTGGTCTACTTGCTTGGACTAACACAAAAAGCATACAATGTGAGTAGGCTGTTAAAATATAGTAAAACATGACCTTCACTACGTATCATGAAAAACAAGCAGTCACTCACCTCTCCCAGGTTCTTGGAGAGGTAACTGCTTCTAATAATTAAAGCCTTCACATCTGGAAACTCGATTTTGTGAGCACGGTGAGGCCAGTTTCCCTTTCTAAGGTGTTTTGTGTGCCTCTTAGAATTAGACTACTACCGAGTGGATAGAGCTAATGGCTTGCACTGCTAATGAAGCAAAACGGGTAGCATGCAGCTGTGAAGGATATTGGAGCGGAGGAGAATGGCTGCAAAGGCATGCTGTGCTGGCAGAGCGAGCCCCACTGCGACAGTCGGTTTCTGTGATGAGTCATTCCACCCTGTGGCGCGGCAAAAGCATGTAGCTTCTTCTGAGCTGCCTAAGTGTGGACATGCAACTGCATTACTGAGTATATGGCATCTTTAGAATCAGGAATCTCAGATTTCAGGATTATTATTTATTTATTTGGGGGCATCACTGCTCTGGTGGGATTAGGAAGCCCAGCCTTGCTCCTAGAGAGCCCCTGCTAGATTTGAACCATCAACCCTGTGGGCCGCAGTCCCGCACACAACCACTACGCCACTGGGTCTCAGCAGATTTCAGGATTATTAATGATACGATATCCTTCTACACCACCCCTTACCTCCAGGAGTGGGTTAACTGGAAGCTGATGGACAGCTAGGGCTACACAGAGAATTCACCTCGCAAACATTCTACAAATGCTTCCAAACACTCTAGGGGCCACCTTGAGATGCTGCTAGTCGTGAAAATGGCACCCCGGCCATCTGACTGCCTCTCACTTCTTTGAGCAGCAGCTGCCCAAAGCTGATTCTGATCCAATCAAGGTCAGACAGGCCTTCTCTGAAAACTGTTTTTTATTATTTATTTTTTGCTCTAACCCTAAGCCTAACCCTGACCCTAAGAAAGCTGTTTTAAAAAAAATCAATCCTGAAGCTGGCCATCTCTCCCATGGCACTCTTGAGTACTCAACGGGTTTAGCAATTTATAATACCTTAACAGAATGCAAAGACCACAATCATAGGACTTATTAGGAAAGTATAGGGCCACAACTCATTATCAAGAACAAGATCCTGAGAGCTGATAGACAGGCCTCTCCCTGAGCCTCAGTTCCCTCCCTAAGCAAGCATTATAAAGTTCTAGTGATAAGTGCCCAGAGGCACCTCACTCTGCCAAGAAGCTTCCTGCTCAAAGATGCTGAGCTTTCTCCTCCATTGGCTGGTAGGTCAGGCATGCCATCTCTTGCAGGCCTCCTAGTCCTGCGGCCTCAGTTGCTGGCATTTCTCTGCTGATGTTGCTTGATGTCTGGTGCCACCCCTGTTGATATAGCTCTCCCCCTTCCTCATTCCCCCTCATTATAATTATCATTATTAGCTATCAATCAATCTATCTACCTATATATCATCGCTTATCTCTCCCTGTTTCCTAGGTCTAGCAGGTTTTCAAACAGGGCTCCTAACTCCCAAGGGTGTGTTCCATTTTCTTTTTAATTGGCCACAAGCACCAATCATTTGGTGGATGTTAGAAGAGCATGTTGAGAAAGTCATATAAAAGCACTCCATCACACCACCGTAGAGAGAACAAAAGCATGCCCAAACCTGTACTTTAAAGTAAAAAGTGCTATAGTAAAAAATATGTGCAGTACTACACACGGCAAAGGAAGATATATGTCCATGCTTCTTTCTCATGGATTGACAAGGATCAGGAAGCCTTTCTGGAGATGCAAATAGGAGTATGGAAATCTGAGTCTAGAAGGGAAGTAAATTTTCCAGATTTCAACTGTATCTTCAATTTAATTTGAGGGCTATTTTAAAACCTCATGACCATGTCACTGCATCATATGTGTTGAATTTCTTGTAAATTTTGACTTTTAAATTACAATTTGCAAATTTGATGATTTATATATTTTAACACAATGAAAACAACATCTTCATAACAGAACAAATATTTTTAGTAACATATTAGTACACTGGCCTGTTGTAGAGTACAAAAGAGACTGTGAATCGCAAATCTAATTTAAGGAGAATATTTAAGTCTTAAATAGGAAAAGGCAAGACAAAGACACATCAACTGGATGAAGGAGACCATTATCAGGACCTCATCATTGTACCCGGCAGAGGGTGGGGGTGGGGGTTTACACAGAGTCAGAAGGTGGTAAAGGACACAGGAGGACAAAGGAAATGATCACAAGAGTATGATTAGTGGCAGTTTCAGGTGGAGCTACGGACTGGGACATGCATTTTCTATCTTACCAAAGAGCTTACAAGATTGGTTCAGGGCTGGGCTGAGCCCCGGTGGCGTAGTGGTTGTGCGCGGGACTGCGGCCCACTGGGACGGAGGTTCAATTCCCGCTCACAGGAGCAAAGGCTGAGCCTCCTAATCCCACCACCAGGGCAGTGATGCCTAAAAAAAAAAAAGATTGGTTCAGGGCCCCATGACAAAGGTCATGAGGGTATGACTCATTACCATGAGACCTTTGCTCCCCAATTTCCATTCAGAGCATCACGAGGTTTTGGTGGGTGGTGGCAGCAATCCACTCCCTAATTTGCTCTGTCTGAGGGCAAAGCTATTCAAGATACTGGTTATTGGTCAGAAGGAACTCGGTGAGGCTGAATTCATTTGGATATTCCTAAGTGGAGTTAGTGCTTTCACAAATGTACATTCCAATCAGGATATTGGCAAAAGTTATTGAAAATACCAAAAGACCAAACAAATATAACTTAAAAGAAATACAGCGAAAATAGTCCTTAGAGGCAAGGATGGCATAACTTTGTCTCACATACTTTGGACACGTCATGAGGAGAGATCCATGTGGGAAACTTAAAACCAACAAGACCATGTACGCAGACAACTGCCCTATGCTCATCTTTCAGGAGTCTGGGAGGCAGATCCTGGTGGAGCGAGGCCTTCGTGTTCATGGATTGGAGCTGCTTCCCAGTCACATTCTCCTAACTACAGTTGTGTCCCACAATGTGCCCCATAATAATGCCATTTTAAGGCGCTGCTTGCAAGTACCTGGTGGTTACTATTACTCTTGAAGGTTCACTGCTTGAAGGCTGAAGCATATATTTCATCAAAAACAGACCATCTAAATCGAAGTACAACCCACTCTCTTTATAAGGATCTTCGATTGTTCTTTAGAGAAGAGCTCAGGGACACTTAAGGTCAAGCCAGCTCAGAGATGACCAAGGTTAAGTTGCCATTTTAACTCTGGAACCCGACCATCTTGTTATGTATATGCCTCCTGTCACAGATATGCCCCTAGTACCTCCTTTTCCTGTTATGTTATGCAATTAGTACATCCCCTTCCTGTTACGTGTATGCCTTCTTGCTACATTTGTGTACAACGTGACTTGCATGCCCAAGATTACATAAGTCTGTTAAGAGAATGCGTTCCTCCCTCTCTGGTTCTGGTCTCCATGGAAGAGGTGAGCCCTTGTAGGCCTTGTCTCATGTCTCTTGAATTTACCCTTCAATTACACACTGTGTCTGAAGATCCATTCAGTGGTGGAGGCTGGTCCCCCACTGGCCAGTCACTGGAGAAGGACATCATGCTTGCTACAATAGCAGGGATGTCCAAAAGAGGAAGTCCCATGATGAGATGGATTGACACAGTGGCTACAACAGTGCTCCGACCTGAGCATGACTGTGAGGCTGGTGCCGGAGTGGGCGGTGCTTCCTTCCGTGGTACACAGCATCGTCGCTATGGGAACTGACTTGATGGCACGTAATAGCAGCACAACCGCAGACTTAAGTTCCATGTATACTCGGGTGTAAGCCAAGTGTTTTCAGCACATTTGTAATGCAGCTTTTGTGGTAAAATTAGGTGTCTCCAGTCGAATTATACATGAGTATATATGGTAGATTTAGTGCTCGTACACATAGGCTCTCATACAGACCAGGCTGTGTGAGTTTCTATTCCTTTGACCTAGGTGAAACTAAGAGTCTGCAGAGGTTTCAAAGTACCAGCTAAAAGAATGGTCTAGAGTTTTACATCGAACCAGAGGTTGTACTATCGGTAAGTTTTGGAATGCTAACCCAAAGGTCAGCAGTTCAAACCCACCAGCAGCTCCATGGGAGAAAGATGAAACCTCCTTACAGATTTGCCACCTTGCAAACCCTTCATAGGGTCGCCCTAAGTCAGAATGAGCTCAATGGCTGTGAGTTTGGCTTTAGGCTTGGGATAAAGGGGTTGGTGGCTTGGCTGCTAATCAAAAGGTCAGTTTTTTAAATCCCCCAACAACAGAGGCAGAAAGATGGAATAGTCCAGTCCATCGCTGTAAAAAGCAACAGCCTTGAAAACTGTATGGGGCAGTTCTCTCTGCTACAGTGTCACGATGAGTCATAACTGATGGGACAGCAGTGGGCCTTTACAGAGTTGCAGCCAGCAGGCTTGTGAGTGGAGAAAAAAGCCTGGACAAGGAAGATTGTGAGAGAGAAGCAGAAGGGAGCCCAGCAGGGCAAGAGAAGCGATCCCCAAGCAGACTGGACACAGTAGAGCAGTGCAGGCTGGAGCCTGAGTCATTCAGGGATTTGGTGTCTAAGCAGGTTCATCCTGTTTCTGCAGGCTGCAGATCTTCCACCGAGTGAATCCAGAACCCCAAACCAAACCCCAAACCCACTGCCGTGAGTCAATTCCAATACAGAACTATTATACAGGGCACTGTTATAGAAATCGCTCCATAGAGCTTCCGAAGCTATACATCCTGACGAAGCAGCCTGCTTTAGCTTTCTCCCATGGATTCGAACTGCCAGCTTTCAGTTAGCAGCCAAGCACTTACTGGGTAAGTCACTGCACTCTCAGGGCTCCTTAGCGAATGCCTACAACTTATATTTAGAAGTCCACTATTAACCACACCAGGAGGTAGCAAGAGGGAGGGGAGCTTCTGTTAGAGATTGTCTTGTAACTCCTTATTTAAGAAAAATGCTTGGGTCATTTGCAGAACTCAGAAAGAGAGAGAACAGGAGTAAATCAGGCCTGGCTTTCTGGGCCAAATCAACTGTGTGGTCAAAGAACACATGAGGGGAATCAGTAGTAGTTGTTGTTGCCACGACGATCATCTAAAATCACAGGAGGGCGCCGTTGGGAAGTGAACAGCCTTCATACAGCCCTTTTCCTTGTGTCTCCAATTGCCAGCAAGTGAGTGGGTGGCAACTATGCAAAGAGGATGTATGAAGAACGAATAGAGGGGTCAGTCCGTTTTGGATGCCATTCCCCTGGATATAAGAGAGCCATCTCTTGAAACGGCAGAGGCAGCAGAGGTCCTGCCACCCTGAAACCAGAGGCCAAACATGAAGACCCTGGGACAGAACAGAGTCTATGGGAGTGTGAGGCAGCGCAGCGGGTGGACTGACTCCCTGGCCCAAGGAGCACGGCCAAGCAGCACATGGCTGAGACCCTGAGGACCAGAGAGAGATACTTGGCTGCTGCCTGACAAGAGGTGCTCCTGTGAACAAAAGACCGTAGTAACCTGTTAATGTCCCTAATAAACTCTCATAATAGTAAGCATTGTCTATGAATTCTATGTGGGCATTGCAAGGGGTTCTTGAACCCAACAGAGGGGAAGAATGTCCTGAGATGAATGATGAGGGTCACTAGAGGGTAAAGAGAGATAGAGGGAAGACAGATGCCTGACCTCTGCCTTGTGGTAGTTGGCCTTGGGCTGGTGTGAAGATGGATTCTCTTCCTCCTTTGCATTGCCAGAGGAGGTCAGATGTGGCCTCTGAGCTGTGTTTTGCACCAGTACCACTAGCACATATCAAACCTCTTCCTTCTAAGAAGGCCAGTTGCTAGCCCATTGAGTCCGTGATAGTTATAGAATCTGTTGTAGCTTTGAGATGATTAAGAGTGGAGCAGCAGAGTCTAGCCGTCAATCAGGCCATAACCAATGCAGCCTCTGTGTGAGCATGACCTTCTGCTGAGGGTTCTGGGAACTCTGTATCTCTCTCTCTCTCTCTCTCTCTCTCTCTCTCTCTCTCTCTCTCTCGTCACTCCCTGGGAGACATTGCAGCTGACAAGACACATGGAACAACACTGAGCTGGAGAACCCACATGGAGACCTCTGCCAGGACTGAGATGTTTACTATTCCAGACCCTTGCCAGGGCGGAGAGGCTTACAATACCACTGGATCCACAAAACTCCCCACCCATTGGCCTGTGATCATCCTGCATTTGGCATCATTGCATGTGTTTCATGAGTCTGAAGAGGACTTTATAGATTGGTTATCAGACATATGGGCTAATTTCAGACTTATAGACTAGAGCTGGATTGGGTTGGGATGTTTTCTAAATATTCCACTGCTCCTGTATTTAAAGCGTTTTCTTATATACATATGAGTGTGTCTATGAATTTGTTTCGCTGGTCAACTTAGACTAAGACAGGGTCTGAGACAGCAAGCATTCGGAAAACCTTTGATAGCAATCTCCTATTGTATTTTCAACAGGTCTGTATTATTTGACAATGCCACCAGCAGTGTACACAGCCTCAGTTACATTTTCAAAAAGTCAGATCTTGAAGAGGAGGCTTGGTGGAACAATGGTGAAGTGCTTGGCAGCTAACCAAAAGGTCATTGATTTGAACCAACCAACTACTCTGCAGAAGAAAAGACCTGGTAATGTGCCCTTGAGAATAGAGCCTACGAAACCCTGTGAGGCAGCTCCGCTCTGTCTGCTGGGACTTCTTTGAATCGGAATCAACCCCCTGGCACACAGCAGCAAAGCTATTCACTGACTCATCGTTGGCTTTGTATATTTTAAACGATACCTTGACATGGTTTTTATGTGCATTTCTTTGGACATAGAGTTCTTTCTCCAGGTTGCCACAAAGTCACTCAGCTTTAAAATAGCGTTACAAAAATATATACATAGACCTGGGACATTTCCTTTCCAATAGGGTGCTGTCACCGAAGTGATGATTTCTCCCTTTTCTTTATTCTTCATGTCATCATATCCCGTTATTTAGTTCTTTTGACACTTGCCTTTCAAATGCCTCTGACAGCTATTTTGCCATTTGGATTCCCACTGTCATCAAATAGGTGAAGTCTTTAAGGTTTGAATCTGGATGATTATAATTGTCACCACGCACTTTCCTACTTCCATTTTTTTTTTCGTCCCTGGCAGTAATTATACTCATAGCCATGGAGTTGATTCCCACTCAGAGCAGCCCTCTGGGACAGGAGGGAGCCACCCCGTGGACTTTCAAGACTGTAACTCCCTGTGGCAGCCATGTGTTTATGTTAATTTTATGTTGAAATGTAGGGGTGGAGTCTAGCCTGTTAATCTGGAGATAGCCATTGAGTAGCCAATGAGGCCTCTATCTGGGCATGGCTTTCACCTGAGACTCCTGGGAAATCTCACGGTATTTCCCTCGTGAAGATGAGAAGCTATCTTCCCCTGTTGTTGGGAGTTAGTCTCAGAGATGATTAATCACGGACAAGACAAGCTGGCAGCGTTCGAGAAGCTGGAGGAGCCGTCGGAGAGACCACACAGCTTTGCCCTGATGGAACCAGACCTCTGAAGCTGGGGCGGCCAGATGGAGACCTCTGCCAGTGCTCAGTTGCTTCTGCTGTTGATGGACCCTGAGCCCTGGAGGCAAGGTGCCCTGCCAGCACCAGGATTCTGCACTCACTGACCTGTGACTTCGTGAGTCATTAGAAGACTTTATAGACTGATTTCGGGCATATGGGTTAATATCGGACTTATGACTTTGAACTGGCCTGGGCTGGGATGCTTTCTCCAAGTGCCATTCCTTTTGTATATAAACCCTTTCCTTATATCGATATGCATGTCCTTGAGTTTGTTCCTCTAGTCTACCCATACTAACACACTCCCTATGGAAGTAGAAGCCTCATTTTTCTTTTGGAGAGCAGCTGGTGGCTTTGGGCTTCTGACCTTGCAGTTAACAACCCAACACTCACCACTCTATCACTGCCCCAAACCCAAAACCAACTCACTGCCATGGAGTTGACTTTGAACCTTTGGGTTTCTGAGACTCAACATTTCCAGGAACAGATAACCTCTTCTCTCTCGAACTGCTGTCCTTGAGGCTGGCAGCCCAATACATAATCCACTATGCCACCAGGGTTCCTGATAACCACTGCTATCATTTCTTGAGCAAACACTATCAGCAGTTTGATTGGTGTTTATAGACATCGCCTTTTCCCAAACAAACCCTCTCCCCAAGACAAATACTATTAGCTTCACTTTATGGGGGAGGAAACTGAGACAGAGAAAATCCATATAATCAGAAAACATACACAATGAGTATGGTGGGAGCAGAAATTTTAGCCTGCATTTGATTGATTTTGCATTGTATGTCCGTATGGGAACACTTCTTCCAACTAGTCCTCCTATTCACCCTGTGCATCTCTGACCTAGATTTTCAGCACTGTCCCTGAAAACAACCCCATCTTCTCTACTCACCATTGTGATGCTGGGTCAGAGACTGTAAACCCCGCTCTACTTCCCCAGGCTGTTGTTGGTTAATGTCCTCCATTTGGTTCTGATTAGAGCTTAAATTCTGAGTATTAGGTTCAAGAAAGGGTACGGTTTACAATGGGAGCCCTAAATCCATTTTTGAGTTTCCACATTTTGAGTTTCAGAGTTGTTGGTGACCATTGACCAGCAACATGAAAACCTTTTCCCTCAGGCAAAGCACTTGCAAGTGGATGACCCTCACTCCCCTAGCCAGCACTGGGAGGGGCAATTTCACCCTTAGGGTCTTACCTAGTGTGTCCTTGATGGAAATCGTGGTCCTAGGCTTGCATAGTCATGAATCATTCACTGGGTCCAAGGCTCTGAACCAACCTTGAAGTTTTTCTAATCTGCAACAGACTATCCTAATCATAGCCTCTTTCCCACCTCTTTAGCCCTGCCTGCTACTGGGAGGAATTGATCTGCTGCTGTCAATCATGTGTTTCGGACAGCTTCTTTTGTTCCCCATGTTTCTGTGAATCCCTACACACCATTGTGGCCTCGTGCTGGTAGTCTCTTTGTCCGGATGATTTGTCTTTGTCCTGCTTAAGATTTAATAAATATGTATCTCTAAATTACATTTAAATGTAGAGTCTCTTTTCCTCCACAGAACAGTACAGTGGAACAAAACAGCTTGCAGTCCTGAGCTTGTCTGGCAAGGGCTGCTTTTGCAGAGCCCATTGTTGCAGTCACTGTCCCGATCCGTCTGACTGAACACATGTCCAAAGCTTCCTCGATTCTATGGAGTAGGCTGAGTGTACTTCTAAGATAGATTGATTCGTCCTTCCGGAAGTCTAGGGCACTTTTAATTCATCACTTACACCATCATTCAAGTTCATCAATTCTTCCTCAGTTTCTTTATTCTCTGTCCATCATTCACACACATAGGACACAGTTGGAAACACCAAGGCTTGGGCTTAGGCTGAGGCCTCAGTCCTCAGAGTGGTACCTTTGCTCTAACACTTGAAAGAGGTGGTGCACAGCAGATTCGCTCAATGCAACACATCATTTGAGTCCTTGACTGCTGCTCTCATGAGCTCTGTGCTGGGCTCTGTCAATGGAGCCAGGAGAAGGGAATTCAACCATGAAGTGAGAGAAGGACCTCATTTCTGGTCTCACCCTTTCAGTATTTCTTCACGCTGCCAGCAGTCATGCTGCCGACACACCCAAAAGCCTAAACTCTCTGCCATCCACTTGATTCTGACTCAGAGTAACCCTCTAGGCAGAGGACAGCTGTCCCTGTGGGTTTCAAAGACTCTAACTTTTTACAAGAGGAGAAACACATGTCTTTCTCCCAAGGAGTGGTGGAGGGATTTGAACTGCGGACCTTGTGGTTAGCAGGCTAACACATACACCACCATGAGTCCTTCCTCCGCCTGTCTAAACCTACGTGGGAGTTTTGTTTTTCTCATTTCTTGACATCCCCCAGAGACCTCCACATCAAGCAACAAGTGCCCTGTTTTCAGGGCTGGGTGCCAGTTCTTCCAACCCCTCCTCCCAAGTCTGAGATGCCAGCACGAGTCATGGAATGTCTTTTCCTTGAGTTGTCAGTTTCAGCTCCTCAGACCCTCTCCTCATATATGTTCAAGATGTAATCATCCCAACTGCTAGCCTTTTGCTCTGTAAGCCTTAGGGATGTGAGGGTTTCTTCCGGTCGACGCCTTCATAGGTGTTCTCTCTGCCTTCATGTCGATTTCAAGTCCTGGGACAATACAGATACACGCTGCGCTTTTGGGTTTCCAAGATTGTAACTCCTAATGAGCATAAAAGCCTCATCTTTGTCCTGTGGAGCCGCTGATGGGTTTGAACTACTGACCGTGTTGGTTAGCAGTCCAGTACATAACCCACCGTACCACTGGGGTTCTTCATAAAACCTCAGAGTTCTCTTTTGCACGTTCAGGTACCAAGTTAGCAGCATTGTACCTACTTTAAAAGGTGAGAGAAGCACCCATCTTGTAAATAAATGCTGGAAGTATCAGCTGCTGATGACTCCCAGGTGTGTTCCCAAAGAGTCATGACCCAGCTGCAGGGAGAAACCTGAGAGGATATAAAGACTAAGCACCTTGCCTCTTACGGCTCTTAATTTGGGTCCCAACTCCCTGTAGAAACAACTAGGCCTCAGGACCTAACTTCCTGTGGGTCATGCCTTACACATGAATTCCTAAAATGCCACTGTAAAGTGCTCTAAAACATTTTTTTTCCCTAGGAAATCTGACTTCTTGGCAATTCTGCATGTCAGAGTATTTAACTATTAATAGTAAGGAATTAAGAAATGATATTTTTTAGGTGTGATCATGGTATTTTAAATGTTTGTTGTTCCTCATATGTTGATGTGTATGTGTATCTATTACAGCATTTGTCAATTTGGTGTACTATTTAGTGATACGAGTGATGCTAATCATATTGTGTAACTGTCAATCCTAAGTGGTATCAAATTTCCCATCCCCATAAACAAAAACTCACAGCTTTTGAAACAGTGGCTCCCCTTTTCCTGCCTTCTCCAGCCCCTGGTAGACACTCATCTACTTTGGTCTCCATACATTTATCTATTGTTGTGATTTCATAAAAGTGAGATCATACAGTGTTTGTCTTTTTGTGGTTGGTTTGCTTCACTGGAAATAAAAAAGTCTTTTAGCCCTGCTTTTTCAGAAGTGGATCACCAGGACTTTCTAATAAGGCACCTCTTAGTGCACTCAAATATCCAACCTTCGAGTTAGCCACTTGTTAACCTTCCCTGAGACTCACCATCATCTCAGAAAATTAAGCCAAACCTGTTGTTGTGGAGTCAATGCTGGCTTCTAACCACTAGGATAGAGTAGAACCACCCCACAAGCTTTCCAAGGGTGGGTGTACAAGCAAATGTGGGGTAGAAAGATGATGGTGCCCAGCTATCAAATGATATAGCATCTGGGGTTTAAAAGGTCTGAAGTTGAACAAGCAGCCATTAAGCAGAGAAGCAACAAGCCCACATGGAAGAAGCACATCAAGGGGATCAGGTAACAAGCATCAGAAGAGCCAAAACAAACAAAAAACATTGTTGAGAATGAGAGGGGTCAGAGCAGAGACCCAAAGCTCATGGGGACATACCCTCATAGAAGGATCACAAGGAAGGGATGAGTCAACCAGGGCACAGTACAGCTCTGATGAAACACACAATATTCCTCTCATTCCTTGAGACTTTCTCACCTCCCACTGTCATGACCCCTATCCTACCTTCTACTTCAGGCTAGACTGGAACACATATGCTGGTACAGATAGGAGTTCACAATTCAAGGAAGCCAGGTCAGATAAATCCCTCAAGAACAGAACTGGGAGTAGTGATACCAGGAAGCTGGGGGTAGGGTGGGGATGAGGAAAGGAAGGGGGAACTTGTCACAATGATCAACACATAACCACCACCACCACCCACCAAAGGAGATGAACAACAGAAACCCTTGGAGAAGGAAAGATGAGGTTTCTGTGGGATATGAAAAATAATGATGATTTATCATTTATCAAGGAGTCATGAGGGTGAGAGGGGGGAGGGAGGGAAAAGAGAGAAGCTGATATCAAATATTTGGAAAATGATGATGGCAGCATAGATACAAATGTGCTTGATACAACTGATGTGTGGTTTGTTATAAGAGCTGTAAGAACCACCAATAAAATCATCTTTAAAAAGAAAGATTTCCAAAGCTCTAGCTATCTATGGAAGCATAAACTACAACTTTGTCCTGCGGCATGACTGGTGGATTCAAAACACTGACCTTTTGGTTACTAGCAGAAGCGCTTTCCCAACTAAACACGGAGTGCCGATCCCGCCACACCCCCTACACCAACAGAACTTCAGAACGTTCCGTCCTGGGATCGATTCCTGCTCATAGGACTTGCGCAGTGGATTTCATATTAGGCTGTTAACCGCCAGGTCAGCAGTTCAAAATCGCCAGTGCCTCCTAAGAAGAAAGGAGGTGTTTCTACTTCTGTAAAGATTTATAGTCCAGAAACATATAGAGACAGTGCGAACTTGTCCTACAGGGTCTCTTGAGCGTGAGTCCTTCATTCATTCACTCACTTTCTACTCTCTGGTCGATTCTGACTCATCGTAATCCCGTAGGACAGAGCAGAACTGTCCTTGTGACTTTCTAAGGCTGTACCGCTTTCCTGAAGTGGAAAGCCTCATCTTCTTCCCGTTGGAGCGGTGGGATGTTGGACTGCGGATGGATTCAGTTCAAAATCTCAGCCACTCTGAGGCAGACGGACTTGGCTTCCTGCCCCCGGGATGAGTTACAGTCTCTGAGGAAGCAATGGTAGTTCTCCCCTGTCCTCTGGGATCGCTATGAGTTGGCATCACGTCGTTGGCATTGAGTTCGGCGTAGGATTTATTTTGGCAAGTGGCGTGCATTGGCCTGCTAGGCACAAGGCCAGCAATTTGAAACCACCAGGCAGAGTTCAGCAAGAGAGCGATGAGACTTTTTACTCCTGCAAAGAGTGATAGTCTTGAAAACCAACCAGAACAGCCCTACTCGCTTCTGTAGCATTGCTCTGCGTCAGCATGGATGCCATGGCAGGTACATTTGGTTGTGGACTTCACCATTAGCAAGCTAACATCTAACTCCTTAAGCCACCAGAGTTCCTGGGAACTTGGAGTGGGTGAGGGAAAAATTGAGAAAATAAACTGTAGTTAGAGGAAAGGTTCCAGATCTGCATTTTCATTGAACCAAAGAAAAAGAAGAACTTCAGAACAGTGTTACAATCCCTTTTTTTTAAATGACCTATATCAAAGGGCCTGTGAGGGGTTGTGCTCCAGAATTTTAGATGCTCTCAAGATATTAAGATGTTCTGTGTTTTCCTCTAATTTTTATTCTTTTTTTAAAATGATTTTATTGGGGGCTCTTACAGCTACTACAGCATTCAGTACATCATTTGTATCAAGCACATTTGCACCCATTTCCAAACATTTTCCACTTGAGCCCTTGGTACAAGCTCCTCTTTAAAAAAAAAAAAACCCTCCCCTTTCCCCTCCCCCCATTTTTTTTAATGAATCATTTTATTGAGGGCCCATACAACTCCCATCACAATCCATACCAAAATCAATTGTATGCAAGCCACTTTTACACACTTATTGCCATCATCACTCTCAAAATATCCTCCCTCCCTCCAGGGCCCCAGTATCAGCTCCCGATATTATCCTTCCTTCCCCCCTTCCCCTTGAACCCTTAGTAATTTACAAGTTGTTATTTTTTTCATACTGTACACTGTACAACATGTCCCAACACTCGCTTCCCTGTTGTCCATGTCCCAGAGAAGAGGCTACGTGTAGATCCCTGAAGTTGGTTCTCCCTTTCTATTCCTCCATCCCTCCACCCTCCTGGTATTACCACTCCTATTACTAGTCTTGATGGATCATATATCCTAAGTTTCCCATTTTTCCAACTTCACTGTACATCTCCTGGTCTAGCTGGATTTATGTGGTAGAATTGGAGTTATGATAGTGGGTGGGAGGCAGCATTTGGAAACGAGAAGAAGGTTGCATATTTCATTGCTCCTACCCTGTATCTTAACTGGCTCTTCTCCTCCTTATAATCCTTCTGCAAGAGAATGTCACCTCACCTATTGATGGCCTTTGAGTCCCCAATCTATACTCCCCCTCATTAATCATAATATAATTTTAGCTCATTGATGCCTGACACCGGATCCCTTCACCACCTCATGATCACACAGGCTGGTGTGATTCTTCCGTGTGGGCTTTATTGTTTCTGAGCTGAATGGCCACTTGTTTACTCAAGCCATTAAGACCCCAGACGCTATATCTTTTGGTAGCCGTGCACCATCAGCATTCTTATGTACACATTTGTCCTCAGCGATCATATCAGGAAAGTGAGCATGCAATGTTATGCTTTTTAGTTCTTGAAGCCTAATTTTTATTCTTAACAAGTCAAATTGAATGGATATCCAGAGCTGAGGCCGGTCCAGAACGTGCATGTTCTCCACTGGCACTACAAAACTGCATATCTTATTTTTCTTTTTCTTTTTTTTTTTTAATTTTTTTTAGGCATCACTGCCCTCATATCTTATTTTTCTATTTCAATGCCTATCACTTTATAAATAAAAGAGAAATAACATATGAAATGACAATTTATCTTCAATTCACATTTAAACAAAAATATGAATATTTGGTGGAAATGAGTGATTTAAAATTATTAATGTCTCAAAAAGTGCCAAAGAACAAGACCATTATGTCTCAAAGCACTATATATTGGGAAAACTTGCTGCTAGAGTTTCAAAGACTTATTGATGGAATATTTTTCTTAGTCTGCTAATGAATACATGTATTCATAAATGTCATTAAAATTATGCCCTGTGGTTTCAAAACAAAACTCAATCAGTTTTCCATGAAAGAAACTTATACAAAGATGATAGCACAATCTTCAAATGATAGTATGACTTATACCTCAAGCAATGACGTAAACCTCTTGAGACACTATTCATAGACTAATTTTGGTTTATCTATAGAACAATTTTTGTTGTTGTTGGGTACCATCGAGGTGGTTCCATCCCACAGTGACCCTCTGCACAACCGAACAAAACACTGCCCAGCCCTGTTCTATCCTCACAACTGGTTCCTACGCCCGAGCCCACTGTCACAGACAAGGTGCCAAACCACCTCTTTTCCTCTTCTATACTGTCCATCTACTTTACCAAGCATGGTGTCCTTCTCCAGGCACTGGCCTTTCTGGTCCAAAGTATTCAAGATGAAGTCTCCCCCTCCTTGCCTCGTAGGAGCCTCCTGGCTACACTTCTTTCAAGACAGATTCGTTGTTCTTTGGGCAGTCCATGGTACTTTCAGTGTCCTTCGCCAGCACCATAATTCAAACACGTGAATTCTTCTTTGGGCTTTCTTCTCAGAAAACTTATTCGATCTATATGCTAAGCAAATCATCAAAGACACTGGATTATATTGAGGAGAAAGTGGCATCACAGTTGGAGGAAGGCTTAATAACAACTTACAATATGCAGATGAGAGTGAGGAAGATTTGAGGACAGTTTTCAACTTTCACCTGCTTATGAGATACTGATCATTGAAAATACCCTTATTTGGGTCAAGCACACCATGGATCAAGGACACCTCCGACCTCGTGGCTTTTCAACACTCTATGGAGGTCTTGTGCTGAAGATTTACCCAAGGCAATGTCTTGTTCGACCTCTTGACTGTTGCTTCCATAAGTATTGATGCTGGATGCAAGTAAGAAGAACTCTTTGATGACTGCAGTCTTGCTCCATTTATCATTATATTACCTATTGGTCCAGTTGTGGGAATTCTGAGTTGTAACCCACACTGAAGGCTGGAGTTCTTGATCTTTATCAGCAAGTGCTTCAAGTCAGAGCACTTCAAGCACGAGTTCCTTGTGAGTACAATGAGGCGTTCTGAAATTCTCATTCTTCTCAAGACTACCCCTAGTTTGTTAGGATCCACACAGTCAAAAACCTAGATATAATCAATAAAACACCAGTAAACATTTTTTGCTATTCTCTGCTTTCAGCAAAGATCCTTGTGACATCAGTAATGATCCCCCTTGTTCCACGTTCTCTTAGGACAACTTCCTGTCCATGTACTGCTGTGACTATTTTTTGACAATCTTCAGAAAAAAATGTTTACTGGTATGTAATATCAATGAAGCTATTCCATAATTTGATCATTCTATTAGGTCACCTTTCTCTGGAATGGATACAAATATGAATCTCTTCCAGATGGTAGACCTAGGAGCTATCTTCCAAATTTTCCTGGCATAGATGAGTGACCCTTCCATTGCTTCACTAGCTTGTGGAAACATTTCCGTGGGTGTGCCGTCCATTCCTGGAACCTTGCTGTGGGCTAATGCTTTCAGTGTAGTTTGGACTTCTTGCTTCAGTACCATTGGTTCTTGCTCAAATGTTCCTTCTTGAAATGGTGAAATAGTGACTATGTATTTTTGGTACGGCGACTACATGTATTCTGTCCATCTTTTTATTTATTTATTTTTAGGGCATCACTGTCCTCTGGTGGTCGTGGGAGCTACCCAGCCCCGCTCCTGAGGGCCATCGCTGGATTTGAACCGCCAAGCCCGCGAGCCACAGTCCTGCGCTCAACCATGTATGCCACCAGGGCTCAGCCTCCATCTTCTTTTGATTTCCCTGCAGCACTCAATATTTTCCCCCATAGAATCTCTCAATATTACAACTGGAGGCTTGAATTTTTTCTTGAGTTCTTTCTGTTTAAGGCAGCAGTTCTTAACCTGTGGGTCACCACCCCTTTTGGGGTTGAATGACCCTTTCCCTGGGGTCACCCAATTCATAACGGTGGCAAAATTACAGTTATGAAGTAGCAATGAAAATAGTTTTATGGTTCGGGGGTCACCACAGCATGAGGAGCTGTATTAAAGGGTCATGACTTTAGGAAGGTTGAGAACCACTGGTTTAAGGTATGCCGAGGGTGAAAATATACACAACAAATCATACACCAATTCAAATGTCTGCATGCCCACTTCAGTGACACTGATTATCTTCTTTAAATTGTACAGCTATTCTCATCCTCCTTTTCTGAACTGTTACACCTCCATTAATATGAACTCACTGCCCAGCACAATGCTCAAGGCAGACAGTTTTTTACAGAGCAAGAAAACAATGAAAATCAAAGACTCAAGGAAACAAGTCATTCAAAGAACTAGTGAATCCCTCAGTTTACACTTGTCTGAGAACAGAAGAACTAGATGATGCCTACTACTAACTTCTCTGATAGGGATAACCACGAAGGTCCTGGGCAGAGCAGGGTTAAGAAGAATGTGGTACAAACTTTAAAATTTTTAAAAAGACCAAACTTAGAGTCAGAGGACCCCTGAGGCCATGCCCTCATCACCCCCAAACTTAGAACTAAACCCATCCCTAGGTTTTACCTTTGAATAAAAGAATAAGCTATGAGGTGAACCAACTACATCCTTGTTCAGGGCCAAGAAGGCAGTTAGTTGTTCATAGAGGCAACTCATTTCAGCTAGATCATAGATGAATCGAAGAGCTCTCATGAGTTAACCTGTCACAATGTTTAACAGTCTGCTTTAATTGTGTTACATAGCTAATAAATTTATATATATTTATATTATAAAATCTATTTGTTCATATTAATATATGTTAATTTATATATTGTATTTGTTTAAAGCCTATATTTCATTTGGATACATCTCCTATATTTATTTTTACAATGGGTTATATGCTCATTAGCAGTTTTCTATTTGACTATAAATATTCTTCAGTTAACAAAAATCTTGATTTTTTAAAATTTTCTCTGTGTTCATGATTATACTAGTCTGCAGCAGAATTTCTTTCAAGGTTGCATCCTGTCACCATAGCTATTCAATCTGTATGCTGAGCAAATGATATGAGAAATGGGACTAGATAAAGAACATGCCATCAGGATTGGAGGGCACAATAACAATGGACAACCTGTGATATGCAAATGACTCAGCATTGTTTCTGAAAATGAAGAGGACTTAAAGGCTTTAATGATAAAGCTCAAAGTCTTCTGTATGGGTTATGCTACAACATTAAAAAAGATATTTTAGATGAACAAAAACATCACAACTGGACCAATAGATAGCAATATGATAAGCAGAGGACAGACTGAAGTGGTCAAGGATTTACTTTTATTTGGATCCATCTTCAATGCCCATTAAAGCGGCAGTCAAGAAATCAAGCATTGACATATTTACATTAGGCAAATCTGTTGTACAAGACCTCTTGAGAGTATTCAGAGCAACAGAAGTCCCTTTGAGGACTGATGTGTTCTTGGTCCGAGCCATGGTCTTTTCAATAGTCTCATATGCGTGTGAAAGATGGACAGTGAATATGGAAGATCAAAGAATAATTGATGCATTTGGAGTGTTGCCTTGGCAAAGAAGAGGGAAAGGGCCAGAAACTCCCAGAAGAACAATCAAATCTGCCTGGGAAGAAATATACCTGAAATAATTCTTAGAAGTAATACTTCACCTCTTAGACTATAGACATGTTATCAGAAGTGACCAGCCACTAAAGAAGGACATCACGCTACAAGATCATTTAAAAAGAGGGAGACCCTCAATGAGATGAATTGACATGGCGACTGCAACAATGGGCTCAAACACAAGGAGGGGTATGAGGATAGAGCAGTCTTTCATGCCGTTGTGCAAAGAGTCACTGTGGACTGGAGCCTACTGGAGGGCCTTTACCAGCAACAAGAGCTGAAAGGCAAAGAAAGGGTATGAATCTTGCTTCAACAACTCCGTGACTGCCATTCTTATCAAGTTTTAGTAGCTTTTATTGCGTAGGTATTTCTTTATTTGCCAAGTCCACAGGACTATTTTTGCATACTTTAAATCTCTCTCCCTCTCTTCCTCTCTTCTGTGTGTGTGTGTGTGTGTGTGAGTGAGTGACTTTTCTGGAAGGGGATATAGAGAGCTTCTCTGTCATAATGGAGGTGCATTATGACCAAGTAGTCAAATATTAAACAAAAGCTATGAATACCAAATATGCGAGGTGTTGTGATAGTGGTGAGGACCCTTGGTGGTGCTGTGGTCGGTCAAGCACTGGCTGCCAACTGAAAGGCCAGGGGTTTGAGATCATGAGTCACTCCTCCAGCAATCTGTTCTTGTAGGCTTTGTCCTTGAAAACCGGGGGGACAGTTCGGCTTGATCCTGTGGTGCCAGTCTCAGTCGTAATCCACTTGAGACCACACCATTGCAGCAACAGAATGTGTAGAATTCTGTCATGATGTGAAAAAAAGTTCAAGAACTTTGAGATTTATGTAGGAAATCCAGTCGAAGGCCTAGAGAAATCTAGTAGCAGAATTGCATTCTGCCCTCTGTAAACACTGGAACATTTATTAGAAGAAACTTTGTTTGTTGTTGTTGTTGTTGTTGTTGTTGTTTTTGATTTTTTTTGGGGGGGGGCATCACTGCCTCTGGTGGTCATGGGCACTACCAAGTGCTGCTCCTAAAGGCCGCCGCTGGATTTGATCTGCCAAGCCCGCGGGTCACAGTCCCGCACTCCACCATTTACGCCACCAAGACTCAGCCCAGAAGAAACTTTTAACTGTAACGTCATCATTGTACCTTATACCTTAGCTATGCAGCTTAAATGGTAGTAGAGAAAAGAAGCAGAACAGACTGGTTGATAGTTCACTCCTTGTTCAGAGTCATTGAGTTAGTTCTGATTCACAGCAACCCAACGTGCAAGAGAAAGAAACACTGCCCCCATGCTCGCAATGATTGCTCTGTGTGCAGGTCTAAGTCCAGCATTGCCATCATGGCATTCATCCTTGTCAAAGATTGTCTCTCCTCTTTTATTATACCCTTCTACCTTATCAAGCATTTTCTTTTTCTAGGGTCTGGTCTCTCCTGATAACATGTCCAAAGTACTTGAGGCCAAGTCTTGCCATCCTTGTTAAAAGAACATTCTCCCCCACCACTTTCCCCCGTCAAAGAGCATTCTGATTGTACTTTTTTTCTAAGAAAGATTTGTTTATTATTTTTAGTCCATGCTACTTTCATTATTCTTCACCAGCACCACAATTCAGTTGTACCATTTCTGCATCCACTTCCTTATTTAATGCCCACCTTTCACAATCATACGTGATGAATAAAAATTCCTTGGCTTGGGTCAGGAGCACTTTGATCCTCAAAATGGTATCCTGGCTTTTCAACACTCCAAAGTGGGTTGTGCAGCAGATTTACTCAATAGAGTGGGCTTCTTAACCTATCATGGTACCAGGACTTCAATAGATGGCAAGTTTAATTTCTGGCAAGAAGCAACCCATGGAAGAAATACCCAGACCAAGTTATATTGGCAGTGGTCATAGGGTGGAGCAATCCTATGCTGACAGTAAGCACGCATGTATTTTGTAGTCAATTAGTCTCTGTGCCTGCTAGCTGAGTGACTTTGGGCAAGTCAGCTATAGAAACTTATGAACCTCTATTTCCTCAGTAGGATTATAGGAATAATAATAATATCTATGCAATGTTGGGAAGATTAAATGATATGCTAGGGGCTTCATAAACCAAAGCTAGAATTTCCTCATTTTGGAACTTAATAAATCAGAACACATATCCACAAAGCCCTGGGATAACACTGGTGAAAGGACTAGGACCAACATGAGAAAGGACCAGCCAGGGCTAGTCTGATGGTCAATAGTATGTCACTTCTGCACTGACAGGCAAAGTGGAATGTAGGGACCAGTAAAATGAGAGCCAAGGAGTAAGGTGTTTTGTCATTGCTGGTCCTTGATTTAGACTACAACTGCACATATTTGGAAGACAGATTGTGAAAATCCCCTGTGACGACACAGAAGGGTAGTTTGGGGTTCATTATTTCTATGGCAAACCATCTTATTTGTAGGTTTTCTATTTATATGCCTTTTTTTGCTGGAGAGCTGTGAATGCTTGCAGCATGAGGAGGACAGGGACTACTTGGCACAAAGCATTGCTTTCTTGGAGTTATTTTATAGATTGTTAAGGAAAAAAGATAAAGATGCTATTTCAAGAAAATATCTTAATTTGTCAGTTGTGGTATATGATAACAGCCAGTAGAAGAGTATTCAAGTGACTAGAAGACTCTTTATCAATAGGGAGCATACCTTTATGATATATTTTGCAATGAAAATTTAGTTCCCAAATATTCTTTCTCCTTATAAGCCCAAGACATCTTTCTAAAATTCTTTACAGCAGAAGTTTAAAGGTTGTAATTAAATAAATAGATGGGATTTGAGAAATGTCCTGCTAATGTGTCCCACCTAGCTTTAAAAGATGAGTACCTTCTCCCGCCATGTGGGAAGATAATACAGGCTTCTTCCTCGTAAGACAGCTGCCCTCCGGCACCTTCAGAATTACTAGGTTGGTGCTATTATTATTGTGCATCATCAAGTCAATTCCGACTTAGAGGGACCCTACGGGACAAAAATAGACTGCCCTGTGGTGTTTCTGGCATCTCCACAGAATAGGTCTCTAAGTCTTTTCTCCCAGGAGGAGAACACATCGCCACCCTGCCAATTTCAGCTTACAGCAACCCTGCATTGGGTTTCCAAGGCTGTCAATCTCTGCAGAAGCATACCTCTTTCGTCCTTGGAGTAACTTGTAGTTGATTCTTTCTCGACGATGCTAGACTGAAATTCGAGTCTGGGGACAATGACCCTGAAAAGGAAGGGAAGAGACGGTACTCCCCCAAAAGCTGCAGGAATTAGCTAGCAAGTACTGAGAGAGTCTGGGGAGTGAATATTGCCAAAAGATCAAAGAAGCCAGGCAGTAAAATTAGACAAACCACAGTTTATTGACTGGTGTACATCTCAAGTAAAGAAGGGATGGGCCTTAGAAAAACCTGGAGAAATGGGTGATTTGCAGTGTGGAGCTGAGAGGTCTGAGTGGCCACAGTGGATAGTAGAAGATTCACATGTTCGGTCCGATAGGTATATTTGAACAGATACAATAGGTGAGGCCAGGAGACCCACCAGAGGCCCATATTCCACCAAATCAAATCAAACCTATTGCCATCCAGTCAATTCTGACTCATAGCGACAGATTAAAACGGTTCCTTTGGGCTTCAGAGACTAAATCTTTATGCGAGCATAAAGCCACAGTTTCTCCCTGGGAGCAGATGAAACAAAGCAAAATAACCCCCCAGATTTACTGCCATCAAGTCAATGCTGACTCGTAGTCATCCCCTTTGGGCTTCTGAGACTGTAACTACTTACAGGAATAGAAAGGTTAGTCTTTCTCCCAAGGAGAAAGTGGTTTCGAACTTCTGACCATATGGATTGGTGACTATATCACCAGTGGTCCTGGTGCATTCTAACTGCTGACCTCTCAGTTAGCAGACTAGCATACGGCCCACTACACCACCAGGGTTCTCCTTATGTAACACACACACACACACACAACCCCAAACCTTGCTATTGAGTCAATATTGACCCACAGTGAGTGACCTTGAAGGCAGAGTAGAACTCTGTGGGTTTCCAAGACTATAACTCTTTATGGGAATTGAAAGCCTTGTCTTGTTCCTGCGAAGCGGCTGGTGGTTTTGAACTGCCTGCCTGTGGTTAGCAGTCCAACGTGTAACCACTCCAGCCCTTACGTTCCACAGTTGGGTCAAAATGACAACCTATCTGGAATGTGCTAGGAAGAGGGGCAGAACCTGTAAGAGATGTGCTGTCTCTTCTCTGGTCAGCAGAGTTGTGGGTAGAAGAGGCAGTCACAGAGCTGAGTCTATTAATAGCCTTGAGGATGATGGGCTTGACACACTAAAGATCATTGGGTGGCACTTCACTGCCAGGAGCCGGGGGAAGCAATTACCATGATGGATCCATTTGGAAAGGCAGGAACTGTGACTCTGGGTAAATGAACATGACTTCCCTGGGGGTCAGAAAAAAAAAAAGCTCACTCAACAGGATGCTGCTTTATATCCAACAGAGAGAGAAAACAAGACTGGATGAACAGAAGGTTGAGGTCAGTTACCTCAGTAAAGTATTGTGCTCCCTTCCTCAATTCTGAAGCCAATTGAACCACAGCCAAATTTCAGACCCTACAGCCATTGATGACTGTAACACATCCACGGTGAGTTGCCAGAAACTCAAATTGGATTCAGAAGAACATATGGAAAGAGGAGTATCTTTCATTGTTGATGTCAGATGGATCTTGGCTGAATACCAAAAACATGCTGACCTATTTTATTTACTATGCGAAGGTGTTCAATGGTGTGGATCATAACATATTATAGACAATGTTACAAACAATGTGGAATCCAGAACACTTAACTGTGCATATGTGGCACCTATACACAGACCAAGAGGCAGTCCTTTGAGGAGAACAAGGGATTACTGAGTGGTTTAAAATCGGGAGAAGCATGGGCTTGTGATGAGGAAGGACTACTCCCTGGAGAAGGACATTGTGATTAGGAACGTTGAATTCCCTGCTGTCCCTTCAATTCTGAATCACAGTGACCCTTTAAGATGGGTGTGGCAGTCATGTCCTCTGGTGCCAATTTGATTGAGTGTAGGGGTGGAGTCTAACCTGTCAATCTGGAGATAGCCAGTGGGACTTCTGGGTGGGTATGACTTTCTCCTGATATTTCCCCCATGGGTGTGAGAGGCTTTCAGCTCAGTCCCTTGGAGATACTCTACTGACAAGAGACATGGCAGCATGCTGATAGACCCTGAGCCCTGGAAACTGGAGAAGCCACATGGGCTTTCCCTGATGGAAGCAGACATCTGGGACCAGAGAAGCCACGTGGAGACTCCTGCCAGTGCTGAGATGCTCTACCACAATTGGATACTTGAGACTCTGCACCCACTTACCTGTGATAGTCCTGGCATCATTGCATGTGCTTCATGAGTCTGAAGAAGAGTTTATAGATTGGTATTGGACATATGGGCTAATATCAGACTTATGGACTAGGACTAGACTGGGTTGGAATGCTTTCTCAATGTTTCATTCCTCTTGTATATGAACCCTATATGCATATGTGTGTTTATGAATATGTTTCTCTAGTCTACCTGGACTGACAGAATAGAGTAGATCTGCCCATTGTGTTTCCAAGGCTGCAAATCTTGTGGGAGTATAAAGCCTAAGCTTTCACCCAGGGAGTGGCTGGTGATTTTAAAATTGGCACTTTTTGACGAATAAGCTAAATCCTAACCCACTCCACTGCCCTAGGTCTTCTTTGGTAAAGAAGGTCAGTGAGAAAGAGGAAGACCATCAATGAGATGGCTTGACACAACAGTGTCACTGAGCGAGTGACCTCAAACAGCACAATGGTGTCATCCTAGGCGGTGCTTTCTTCTCTTGTGCAGAAGGTAGCTATGAGTAGGAATGGATGTCATAGAATCTAATGACAGCAATAATAATAGCAACATTTTTAACAGACAAGATGGAATCAGAAAATGTATACAGTAAAAAATCCCTATCCTTTTCTAAAGGTACCTAAATAAATTAAAAAAAAATTTTTAACCCATTGTCATCGATTCGATTTCAACTCACAAACCAAAAACACCAAACTTACCACCATTGAGTCGATTCCAACTCAGAGTAAGACGGGAGAATCGAACTAGCAAGTGGGTTTGAAATGCTGACCTTCAGGTTATCAGTCGACTGTGTGCCATTCTGATTCATGTTGTTGTTAGGTTCCATCGAACCAGTTCTGACCCATAACAACCCCTGAATGAAGCATCGCCCAGTTCTGCACTGGTCTCGCAATGGTACCAAGGCTGGAACCCATTGTTGTAGCTACTGTGTGAGTCTGTTTCATTGATGGTCTTTCTCTTCTTCATTGTTCCTCTACTTTACCAAACATGATGTTCTTCTCCAGAGACTGCGTTTTCCTGACCACGTGTCCTAAATATGTAAGACGAAGACTCATCATCCTTGCCTCTAAGGCACATTCTGGCTGTAATTCTTCCAAGGCGGATTGCTTGTCCTTTTGGCAGTACGTGGGACTTTCAATATTCTTCGCCAGCACCACAATTCACATGCAGTTGTGACTCATAGGGACTCTATATCGTATTTCTGATATAGAAATACGCAGCAGCACCAGGGCTATTTGTTCAGGCAATGATGATACACCGGAGAAAGGTAATGCCCAGGCATTCTGCAAACTACTAGACACAGGTACTAAATTGACCTGGACACCTGAAATGCGAAAAAGGTCCTTCAGCTAGAATAACTGAATGTAGGGATAGGAGGTGGGGCAGATAATAAATGGAAGTGTTGGCTACGTGTGATTCACAGTGGGCCCATGGGTATACAGACCCACCGGATGGGGATTTCACTTGTCTCTTAGTACAAATTGGGCTAGATGTGGTTGGCAGTTTGCTATAGGCTGTGGAGTAAGGGCTCAGATATTAGACAAGGCCGAGTGGAAGTCTCTGAAACCACCTCATCGACCCCTCTTCCAGGGCCAAGATAGTAAATAAAACCGAAATTGTCTTGTAGGGTGGAGAGCAGAGATTAGCACGACTCTGAGAAAACCAAAGGGTGTAAGACTGGTGGTTCGTATCCTGTTTTCATTTGCTTTCATGACTTCAACCCATGGCTTCAACTGGACAGACCTTGGAGAATGACTGTCACCATACCCCAAGCAGAGTTCTTTTAATCCCTTGTTGCAAATGCTTCTTACATATATCCTATTTTAATGGTTTTATTGGTACATAAGTCACATCTTACACAATTCAATGATTCAATCACATCAAGAAGGATTGTACATGCATCACCACAATCAGTTTTCTTGATTCTTGTACTCATTATTAACTTCCTGGTTCTCCCCAATTTCCCCTACCTATCCCCCAAAAACCACTAATCCAGTTACTACCTATCTCTAATGCTGCTATACGTTATTGTATTTGATTGTAGCAAATTCACATGATTTTTGTTAACATAAAACCCCCCTGAGACATGAACACATTGATAATTTTCTGTGGCATATTAATCACATTATTTTTCTATGTATTGTATTATTTTTGTCCATACCACCATCTACATATCCAGGTCTTTAAAGCTTAAGTCTTCTGCTCCTACAAATGCCTTGTACCATCCATTGAGTCAGCGCCAACCATTAGAGGCCAGATGTGCGACAGAACAAACCACTCTCTGGTCCGGCACCACCCGCACGCTTTTTCTTACTTTTGAAGTCATAGCGATTAAAAAAAAATAATTTTATTGGGGGCTCTTGCAGCTATTATAGCATTCAGTACATCACCTGTATCAAGCGCATTTGCACACATGTTGCCACATACATTTCCAAACATTTTCCACTTGACCCCTTGGTATAAGCGCCTCTTAAAGAAAAAGCTATCCCCTCCCCACCCCCTTTTTTAAATGAATCATTTTATTGGGTACTCACACACCTTCCCTCACAATCCATACATGCATCAATTTATAGGCCCCAAACTTACAGAGAAGCTCACCCACAGTGCAAACTCATATGACTGGTCTCTGCTATCCTCATCATTGACTGTGGCTTTGAATTTTGTGATTCATCCAGTTTCCCCCGGTTGATTTTCAGAAGTGGAGTAGCAGCTCTTTCCCCTAGTTGTTCTGTCTGGAAGCCCTCCTGAAATCTCTTTAGCATCTCAGGAGCCTACAAGTGCTTGAGGTACAGTGGCCAGGAAGTGAACCTGGGCAACCTGTGAGAATTTACCACTGAACCACCAAACCCAACCACTCGGTGCGCAAGTTCATTCAGACTCATCGAGATCCTGTAGGCAGATTACAGCTGCGCCAGTAGGGTTTCTGAGACTGAAGCTTTCAACGGGGGTAGACAGTCTCATATTTCCCCTGAGGATTGTCTGGTGGTTTCGAACTGCTGACCTTGTGTAACCCACTGCACCACCAGGTCTCTTCAGTACCCTCAAGATCATCAGCAGAGGGGCATATAGCCTGCGTTTTAAACCATTCTTTTTAAAGTGATTCCTAAGTTTGGGGTCCGACATCATCATTGTGAATGGATACTTTTTTTAAATGGAGGGCTCAGACCCTTACACACAGAGAGTGTGAATCATTTGACCTGAGAGGGAGCCTGGAAAGTTGAATTTTTAACAAAATCAAAGTGATAAGGATGCTGCATTAAAGGCCACATGTAACTGAAGACCACCTGTATAAAAGTTAAAGACAGTGCTGTATGAAAGCACGAAGCAAAACATACAAAAACAAACAAACAAGTGACATACAATCACTACCACCCCCAAACACCCCTGCACTTTAAAAAGTCCTTTGATTTATTTGGAACTCAGAACACACACACAAATGTATACAGAGCAGGTATTTTAAAAGAAATATCTTATGAATTTTATATTCTGGTGGGGAAGGAACATCCTGCCTAACTTACTAGTTTGGATGGCTACCAGAGTGAATTCTTGGCAAGGGTTATGAAACTGCTGCCAAAATAATTCATAGTGGAAGATGTGAGTTGAGAATTCCAATCAATGAGGGCATGGTACAATATCATCATTATCACCACCACCTCATTATCTTCTGCCTAATCAGTTTTCTGGGAAAGAGGTTTCTTAGCTTTCAAAAAGAAGTTAGATTTTTTAAAACACTCTGAATGCCCAAGTGGATTGCTGAGGATGACATTGGACTGAAATTTTCTTCTTTCATGATATTTTATCATGTGACTAGGGAATGGGATTCATGGGGGCAGGGAAGTTATTCTTTAAAAACTTAGCTCACTCTTATCCTAGCTTTTAGAACAAGTTTTTCTTCCTTCTTGTAAAAATAATTGTAATGCACATTGATACTATGTTTTCTTTCTTTTTCGAATGGTCTTACCTATATCAAAATATTACTTAAAGTAATTATCATTAGGCTTTGGCTTTTGTTGCTTTTGTTGTTTGGAACAACAGCAGAATTCTTTAGAAAACATTTATAGTGCATGCTTGATGTCATAAGCAATTTTCAGTTGGCTGCTTACCTAAAGGTTAATGGTTTGAACCCGGCCAGCTGCTCCGTCAAAAAAGCCCTCATGAACTGCTCCCATAAACAGCACAACGAAGAACACCTTTGGAGGCAGTTCTGTTCTGTAACCTAGGGATCACCATGCATCAGAATGAGCTTACCAGCTATGTGTTGACTTTTGTTTGAATTTTCTTTGATTATTTTAACCCATGTGTTACAACAAAGAACATTATCATCCATTTGAACAGACAATCACATCACATTACTGAATGATATGTATGGTAGAAAACAATTTCATATAGGTTTGTGGCAGTCATGTGCTTATGTTAATTTTATGATTGAAATGTAGGGGTGGAGTCTAGACTGTTAATCTGGAGATAGCCATTGAGTAGCCAATGAGGCCTCTATGTGGGCATGGCTTTCTCCTGAAACCTCGCGATATTTCCCTCGTGAAGATGAGAAGCTATCTTCCCCCATTGTTGGGAGTTAGTCTCGGAGATGATTAATCACAGACAACACAGAATGGCGGTGTCTGAGGCTGGAGGAGCCGGCGGAGAGACCACACGGCTTTGCCCTAATGGAACCGGACCTCTGAGGCTGGGGCAGCCACATGGAGGCCTCTGCCAGCGATGATTTGCTTCTGCCACCACGGGATGCTGTTGATGGACCCTGAGCCCTGGAAGCGAGGAGCCATGGGGAGACCCCTGTCGGTGCCGGGACTCTGCACCCACTGACCTGTGACTTCGTGAATCAGAAGGAGACTTTATGGACTGATTTCAGGCATATGGGTTAATATCGGACTTGTGACTTTGAGCTGGAATGGACTGGGATGTTTTCTCAGTGTCCTGTTCCTCTTGAATATAAACCCATTCCTTATATCCATATGCATGTCTATTGAATTTGTTCCTCTAGTCTACCCAGACTGACACAAGGTTATATATATAAACAAGCCTGTGTGACCACGAGATGTTGAAGGGATCGGGGATCAGACATCTAAGAACAAAAATCATATCATTGTGTGCCCATCTTCCTGATATGATCGCTGAAGACAAATGTGTGCATAAGTAAATGTAGTGAAGCAAGCTGATGGTGCCTGACTATCAAAAAATATAGCGTCTGGGGTCTTAAAGGCTTGAAGGTGAACAAGTGACCATTTGGCTCAGAAGCAAGAAAGCCCAAGAGGCAAACTTGATAAAATGACTTTAGCTTCTAGTTTAAAGAATCAGGTTTATACCACATCTGTATCTCATGCCTAACACATTTACTCACAAAGGCTCCAAGTTTTTACTAACCTCCTTTACGGTGGTTTTTACTTGAGCACCCTGATGTAATTCATCTCCTATGTTTCTAATACTCATCTCTGTGGATATTATCATTTTGGTCTTTATGATGGATTGGATTATGTTCCCTCAGCTGAGCCCTGTGGTTGTGTGCAGGGCTGCAGCCCACAGGGTTGGTGGTTCAAATCCAGCAGCAGCTCTCTAGGAGTAAGGCTAGGCTTCCTACTCCCACCAGGGCAGTGATGCGGAAAAAAAATGGATTATGTACCTTCATCTCCAGATATATGTCAAATTGGCTGGGTCAGGAACCTCAATGATTTGACAGTTGCATAACAGTGTGATTTGGCAATTAAATAATGATGTGTGGTAATCATCCCCCATGGTGTTACCAACTTATCAGCTATAAGGGGCGGAGCGTGGAATCTAACACTCTTACTCAGCTCACACCTCATACCCATACCCAATGCTACCAATGCAGAATTTCCCTGCAGTGTGGCTGGCATCCCCTTGTATTTAAGAAGGGATAAAGGGGAGAGAGACACCAGCAGAGGAAGGGGGAGCTTCATCCCAGCAAGCTGTCCTTCAGATGGAAGCAGACAGAGAAGGATAGCTGGCTTCTCTGGGTACTTTCCATGTTGTTGAGATGTGGCCAGTAAGAGATTTGAGGTCACTATCCTATAGCTTCATATAGCTCCACCTCCAGTTTCAGAGCCCTGGTGGCACAAAGATTAAGCACTCCACCCAGCAACTAGAAGGTTGTGGTTTGAACGGACACATGACTCTGTGAGAGAAAGACTTTGTCATTGGCTCCTGAAGAGATTCTATCTGAAAGCCCTGTGGAGTCATTCTATTGAGTCACATGGGACCTCTTCATGATTGGAGCTGGATGGTGCATGGTTACCACTGTCAACTGCTCTGAAAATGATCACACCAGATGGGCCTGGAGAGTATGGGAGAAAACAGTGGGATAAAATCCCAAATCATAAAGTAGACCAGACTTACAAGTTGGATAGAGACTGATGGAACCCCAAAGACTATGGACTTAGTCACCCTTCAGACCTAGAACTTAACTCACCCATGTAAGAACTATCAACCCCTGAAAATCCAAAGGGCAGAATTTCCCCCTAGGACAAGGGACAGAAAGTTAGGAGAGGAGGAGGGAGGGAAACAGGTCACACAGGAAGGAGGTAGCTAAGTGATGACATAGGAAGGGGATTGTGAAGAATATGCTGAATCTGAATGTATATGAACTGTTGAAAGTAAAACTGATGATCTGCTTTGCAAACTTTCACTTCACACACAACAGCAAGTTAAAAATAAAATAAGTAGACTCCACACCACCTAAAAACCCCCATCTTCAATCTAAATTCAGACACTTTCAAGGAAGCGTTTACTGTCCAGCTTTGGTTATGTGCCTATTTCTTAGACCAAACACAGTGGCTGGTAGGGTTATGGCTCAACCAAGATCATGTGTGGTAGGAGTGTGTGTGTTTCTTTGCATGCATGCATGTGCCTCTCTCTCTCTCTCTCTCTCTCTCTCTCTCTCTCTCTCTCTCGTGTGTGTGTGTGTGTGTGTGTGTGTGTGTGAAAGAAAGAGGCGATCCTGGGTTTGACTGCTGTATTGGTTCATGTCCTCCAAGCAGCAGATGCCAAACAGAATTAAGCATTCAAAGATTTTATTAGGGGAAATGCTTGTGTGAAGGGAAATATGGAGCTAGCTGATAAAGGCCAGAAGCCTTCAGACCATGATGATGCACTGCAATCTGATCCTAAATGAATGGAAGAAAGAGAGATATCAGAGAAAACCAACCTCCGATATAACATCGCATGTCTAGCAGGTGTAGTTTCACTGTGATAATTATTAATTATCATAATAAAGCCACAGAGAGCATGAGAAAGAGAGAAATAGCAGTCAGACACATGTCATGGTTGCATGCTCACCTCAGTCCAGTTTGAAGAGGGGGCGGGAGTGTCCTGGGCAAAAGCAAGAGAGAGAGATCCTTTATTCTGACCAAGTCTTACATACCTTTAAGGGACATGCAAGGTCCCTAATTACAGGTAAGGACAAAGATCACAGGAAAGAGTTTTGCGATAGGTACATTTTATAGGACAGGGAGCTATGGGGTCCCGTGTGACAAGAACAGACCCCCAACTCTTTAATGTGGTTAAGGTTAGACTAGACTGCCTGTCTGTGGTTAAAAGGCTTCAGGGGAAGGGACCCATTGTCCTAGCAGCAGGGAGTCAGCCCTATCTCTTGTGGGAGAGACAATGGCCTCTGATTTCGGGAGCCTCAGATTTAGGGAGAATATCTCTAAGCTTCTGTGTTGGCAAATAGTTACTAATATTTGCTTAACATTTCAGAGTAGATATAATTGTGGAAAAGTCATATCTTCGGCCCACAAATAGGAAAAAGTGTGGGCGAGTGTATCCTAGATTACTGTGCAGGCTGGGCAAGACTAACAATTAGTCCTTGATCAACAGTTGGCTAATGAAGGAGTCATGTATCTCCAGGAATGGATCTCTCTCAGGGCCTGCATCACCCGCCGTCACTTGTGGGAGCAGCCTGTGGGGAACATGGCTGCCATGCAGACATGGAGAGAGGTTTCACAGTCAGCAGCTGGGATCCTCGGTCAATTTTGCTTTGTTGGATGTCTTTGAAGGAGCACTCTCATGGCTGTCCATTATTCCCTCCAGAGTCATGTTGCTGGGGCAGGTGAGGAGCCCCTCCCTGAAAGAAGACAGATATAGTTCTGGACAGATAAAGCAAAAATACTGAGTACATTAAGTATTGTTGAAATTCTTTGAACATGCCTCTCCAATCCAACTCTTCCTTTTCACATCTATAGACTGACAATGTCCCTGCTTTCACCCTTATATTCTCACATGGCCATAGCAATTTATATCAGTGTATGCTTGTTCTCTTTCTTCAACCAAGTCTATATTTCATCTTATCATTTTTTACCAGCTATATCATGTGGATCACATCACTTCCTTGCTCTAAAAGACCCTACAAGCTCCTGAGAGGGTTCTTTTCCTATACTGTCCGATGTCTCCCTTCACCCACTTTTTTGCTGTCCATCCCCCAGGGAGGAGGTTATATATAGATCCTTGCGAACAATTCCCCCTTAAGACTCAACCCTCTCTCTACCCTCCCGGTAGGGCTACCCTCACTACTGGTCCTGATGGGATCATCTGTCCTGGATTCCCTATGTTTTCAGTTCCTATCTGTACCAGTGTATACCCTATGTTCTAGCTGGATTTGTAAGATAAAATTAGGATCATGATAGTGGAGGGGAGGAAGCATTGAAGAACTAGAGGAAAGTTGTATTCTTCATCATTGCTACACTGCACCCTGACTAGTTCCTCTCCTCCTCGAGATCCTGGTGTAAGGGGATGTCTAGTTTCCTACAGATGGGACTTGGGCCCCTAATCTGCACTCCCCCTCATTCACAATGATTTGATTTGTTTTTCTTTGATGACTGATACCTGATCCCTTTGACACCTTAAAAAAGAACTCTTATAATAAGTACCAATGCCTTTCTATCTTAGCTTCTTAATCTTAGGGAGAGAAAGTGAATCTTCTGGAGCTAAGGCAAAGTGTAAATAAGGAGAAGGAAGCAGTGTGTGTGTGTGTGTGTGTGTGTGTGTGTGTGTGTAAGAGAGAGAACCTAAGGTCTGTAGGGGTTTGGTCCCCGCAATAAAATAATCATGTGTTCTTTAGGATTTATCTTTTTAATAACATTTAATTGTGTTTTCTATGGACAATTTCTATACAAATTGTCCAGTGACATTAGTTACATTTTCCATAAAGGATTAACCTTTTCTATAGCTGAATTGTGTATTCTCCTTCCTGTACTCTAGTTTCCCATTTCTTTATTGTCTCATCTTTGCTTTAGAGTAATCATTGACTTTTTGGTCTCATATACCCAGTGACATTGGTAGGGACTCCGTCAGGTAGATTAGAAGATTAGAAGCCTTCAACACAGTGTTACATTCAAGGGTAATACATTTCTGGCTCAAGGTTGAAAAAGTTCAATAGTTTCAGGGAGTCCTCTAGTCTTAACTGGTAAATTTAAACTTCATAAAGATTTGAGTTTTGTGTGAGAACTCACCCTGCCTCCTATTTTATCAGGGTCCTGTATGTTGTTGCCTTGATCAGAACTGTCAGGAGTCGATAAAGTCATGTTTCTTGTGGGCTATTAACTCTGTAAATGATTTTTGTCCTGTTTTTAAGATATTGAGACCAAGTGACTGACTGCGGGAGAGGGAATGCTGGAGAGGCTAGGTACAAGCACCATAAAGGGATTTGCAGTGAAAAGAAAGCCCACTAGAAAACTCCATCACCGGGCTGAACCCTGGTGGCATAGTGCTTGTGTGTGGGACTGCAGCCCATAGGGTTGATGATTCAAATTCAGCTGCAGCTTTCCAGGAGCAAGACTGGGTTTCCTACTCCCACCAGAGCAGTGATGCCACAAAAAAAAAAAAAAACAAGAAAAAAAAAAACTCCATCATCTTTGCTTGTGCCAAGAGCCTTCACCAATGCCGGTGGTGAAAAAAAGACCCAGAGAGGACTAGGCAGATGAGATGGCAGCTTCCCAGATCTGTCATTCATGTTATGCTTTGGTTGACTAGGCCTGTTAGTAAAAGTGTAGAATTAGAGTACATATGTATGGAGTGTGTTTAAAATATGGTTTATTGTCATAAAAATGTTGCTGTTTTATATGCTAAAGATGTTATCTATTGGTTATGGAAGTCAGCTAGTTTTGACTGATAATCATACTCAAAGGTAAGAACTTTTATTTTGGGGGCCAATCTGTTATTTCACTAAAAAGTGACCTCATAAGATAGTCTTGGTTCAAGGTTTACATCATGTCTCTTAGTGTATGAAATAATAGATAACATCACGGTACATGGAGAAGAGTTTGAATTTGTCGAGGATTTTGCCTTGCTTGAATCCATAACCAATAGACCTGGAAGCAGCAATTGAGTGATCGCAAGACATATTGTGTTGGGTAAATCTACTGCAGAGGGCCTCTTTAAAGTGTTGAAAAGTAAGAAGGTTACTTTGAGGACTAAGGTGCATTTGACCCAAGTCATGGTATTTTCAATCACCTTTTATGCAGGTAAAAGTTGGACACGACATAAGAAAAAAAGAAAGAAGAAGAACCAGTGCATTTGAGTTATGGGGCTGGCAAAGAAAACTGAAAGCCCCATGGACTGCCAACAGAGCAAAGAAACCTGTCTTGGAAGAAGCCCACCAGAGTGCTCCTTTGAGGCAAGGATGGGGTGACTTTGTCTCACATACTTTGGACACGTTGTCAAGAAAACCAATTCCTGGAAGACATCAAACTTGGTCAAGTGGGGGCCAGTGAAAGAGAGGAAAACCTTTGACAAGATGGACCAACACAGAGGCTGTGTCTATGGGTTCAAGCATAAGGACAATTGTGGGCCTAGCACACTGAAGAGCATTTTATTCTGTTGTGTGTGGTGTCAGAACGTGTCCGAATGGACATGAAGGCACTGTGTTAGGTTGGGTTGCTAGAGAAACACATTCAATGACAATCATGTGTGTAAGAGAGCTTTATATCAAGAAGCAATTATACATATATATTATACAGTTATATATCAGGAACACATCCCAGCCCAGTCCTTAAGTCTGATACTGGTTCATAAATTCCTCCTCAGACTCACACAGCCACATGCAGTGATGCGGAATGCAAGAAGATCACAGGCTGATGGGTGCAGAGCTGTGTGGTAGAAACATCTCCAGGGCGGGAGCAGATCCCTCCATGGCTCATTACAGGAAGGTAAAGGCAGAGAAGGGGGTGTGAGGGGGAGGCTCTCAAGACTATCCTTATGAGAAGGTCCTGCCCATCATCAGGCTGTGACTTGATTGACAGGCTAGATACCACCCCTATGCTTTGACATGAAATTATATAACTACAACACTTACCAACAACAAAACAATGTAATTCCTTTCAGAGAATTCAGTAATAGTAGCTGAGAACCACCTAGGTCTACTGGTTAAGGAAGTTGAGGTTTTTAGTTTTTTTTTTTTTTTTGGGTGGGGGCATCACTGCTCTCCGGTGGTGGGAGTAGGAGGCCCAGCCCCACTGCTGGAATTGAACCTCCGTCCCAGTGGGCCGCAGTCCCGCGCACAACCACTACGCCACCGGGGCTCAGCCCGGAAGTTGAGGTTTTTGTGGTCCATTAACTCATTGGACTAATGGCTTATGTAGGTCTTCAATTTTGTTCATTCTTTGCTCAAGACCTGGAGAGATCAGAAGTTATGCTTAATATGACTACTCACCAACTTTTAAGACCCCAGTTGGTATCAGAGTAGGATCTAGAACATTGACTTTGTGATCTGTTAGATCAGGCTGTAATTTTAGGTAATTGTTAATTAATTATCACACAGAAAGAGGTAGCCCCACTCTTCTCTACCCTGGTAAGAAAATACCTGGAATGAATTCAGCAGCAAAGTAACTACATTATATGAGAATGAACTAAAGAGCTGGTAATGTTTATTGTGAAAGAGAAATGACTCAGGGACCCCATAATAGTTATTTTCAAGTATTTGAAAGGCTGCCATAAGAAAAATTATTGGGCCTATTCAGTATGATCTCAAGGCTTAGAGGCAAAGCAATGAACAGCAGCCACACGGAAACAGATCTAGGCTTTTTTAAAGTCCAGATGCCCAGCTTACTGTTACTAACCAACCCTGGTGGTGGCTTGTTATGTGCTTCCATCAAGGAAGCTGCCACTCAGAGCAGTGCTGCACAACAGAACTGAACTGCTGTATGGCTCAATTTGCAGCCAAGCAACCTACAGTTCTAGACAGTGAACAATAACACTCAGCCAGTGTGACTTCTTACAATAATCAACTATTTGAGATCAAGGGAACAACTTGAGCCCCAGCACAAAGTTCAGAAGGCAGGAAGGGTTAGGAGAGAAAGAGGAACAGAAATGGGAAATATCAAAAGAAGGGGTGTGTGATACAGGGTTGTCTAGAGAAACAAAACCAGGACACTAATAATTCTCTCCATATATTTATATAGGTAGAAAGATATCAAACATAAGAAATAAACAGTGGACTAATCTATAGAGCAGTACAAATGGCTCTGTGCGATTCCCTTGCGTGAGACAGCTAGTAGACTGGCAGTCCTTCGAGTCCTGAGGGCCACTGAGTAGTCCTCTGCAGAGCAATTCAGGCTATCTGGCCGCAAGCAGCAAACATCAAGGCAGGTCACCAACAGTCAGCCAGATGACAGCGTCCAACAGTCCCCAGCTCAAGAGATGCATATTCCAGGAGCGTGGTGAAGCAGGGCTTGAAGGAACTTCAACTTACAGCGAGACAGTCCACGGATTAGGTGTCCCACAGGTAGAGTAGCTAGGAGATGGAGGCACAGGATAAATAAGACAGCTGGCTGGTTCAAAGATTCAAGAGCAAGAGTGAAAGGGCAACAACCAACCTATCTATCTATCACAAGGGAGCTACGTGGTATTACCTTAGGGGGATTGTAATCAATGAGATGGGGCAAAATATGTAGGAATTGCTGATGAGAAAACTGATTTGATCTGCAAGCCTTCACTCAGTTAATAATAAAAATTTTAAAGAACTTTAAATATCATTAATGATTTTGCTTGACACATTTGCCAAGCAAATTTAACTTATTTTCAATTAAACCTCCAAGCCTTTTCCACTCATGATGTTCCTGCCCGAGGTCTTCTCTATTTAGTTCTCATTAATTTATTGAGGACGGCTCATTAAGTAAGTAATTCTTATGAATGTGGAACCTCTCTGGTTCATGGTGCTGGGTGAGGGAAAGGATGCATCATCTCCTGTATCCTCTCCCAAGATTGGGAATCCAGGGAAGTTAAAGCTGGCAGGGATCCAGAATGCAGACCAAGGGGGAAGTATGTGAGGTGCCTAAGGTGTAGAATTTAAAGAAGATTCACCCTCATATTCCTAAAAGCATAGCAAAAAGTGTGCCTCATTCTGGACAGAGTTCCTGTCCAGTCCCCTCTCTATTGCTTTGTATAAACCAAGAATATAAATCAGGTAGGTTGGTTCAGGCATTTTAACTACAAATGAAAGTTTGAGAGTTATTACTCCTGTATTTTTCACAAGAGATCTCATAAGCTCCCATCATTATTTATTACACAGCAGGAAAAAATGACAGCAATTATATGGTATATAGTTGGTGTCTTAGGCTGCGTTCTCTAGAGGAAATTTAGAATAAGACAAAGGTTTTTCCAAGGATTTCCATTGTAAGGAGAGACACGCAGAGAGGGAAGTCTACAAATACAACTTTTCATACTGTTTATCATCAGGCATCTCCATTAGTCTGGAGTTCCTTGATATTATTGTCTATTTTTTTTCCCTTTAAAGACATCACCTAAATCTATATTCTCTGACCGGCAGTGATAGAGTTCAGAACATTAGATAAATTCTTCATGTTCCAGCACCAATAAACAGCCTGCATATATGTAGAAAATTTGGAGAAAATTAAGAATTTCAGCTCTAACTTTATAATGAAACCACAGGCACTCAAGGAGGCCAAATCAAAAGGGAATAACCTTTCATAAAGCCTTTCATAAAGGAGACACAGAAGATGGGGGTGCTATAGCAAAGTGTGGTGAAAAGTTAGATGACCACTGGATATCAGAAAGAATAGTGCCTGGGGTCTTATGGGCTTATTTTCTGGTTTGCAGAAGGCTATGGATGATGGTGGAACCCCAAAATATATGTGCAGTCTACACAGGAAATGATACCTTTGGCGATTTCCCTTTAACTGTAATTGAGGGATGGGAATAACCTGGTTACCAGACAGAGTATAGTAGATTAAAATAAATCTTACTTGAACGGTTAAAACCATATCACCTGATCTCTTTTCTGATACCCTTTTGGGCTTGATCTGGTTCTTAATGTTTTCTGGGGTTATTTTGTGCATGTGCCTGTGCGGTGAGGAGGGTTTTTTTCTGTTGTATCTTGTCATTGTTGATAGCCTTCTTTACTGTTATGTGCTTTCTTATGTTTTTCCATGTATGAAACCCAGGTTAGGCAAATCTATAGAGACAATAATTAGAATAAGGGTTCCTGGGAGGGGTGTACATAACAGGGGTGGAGGCAGTAGAGGTGGGTCTAGCCTGTCGATCTGGAGATAGTCAATTAGACTTCTGTGTGGGCATGGCCCTCTGAAATTTTGGGAAATTCGGTACTTTCTTCTTGGAGGCAGGAGAGAGTATCTCTCTGAGTTCACTTCATTGCAGACTTTCTACTGACAATGCTCACTGTCTGAGAGACTCAACTGACAAGGCTGGCTGCCTGTGAGACACCCCTGAGGAGAAGTCAAATGGAGCTACCCTGATGCAGCAAGAAAGCTGGACCTAGAGAAGCCACGTGGAGACTCCTGTCAGTGCTGAGATGTTTCCAACACCACTGGATCCAAAGTCTTTCTACCCACTGGCTTGTGGTTGTTCTGCATTTGGCATTAGTGCACATGTCTCATGAGTCTGAAGGAGATTTTGTAGACTGGTATTGGACATATGGGCTAATAGCAGACTTAGGACCTTGGACTGGACTGGGCTGGGATATTTTTTCAATGTTCAATTCCTCTTGTATATAAACCTCTCCCTTATATACATATGCATGTTTGTGATGAGGGGTTTATCTGTCCTGGATTCCCTGTCTTTCGAGTTCTGATCTGTACCTGTGTACGAGCTCTGGTCTTCACACATTTTCAATGCCTGACTTTTTAGATGTACATTGCTAGATTCTCCGTTTGGTGCCTCTGCTTGGACTTGAACATTGTTTAGCAGCTGAGTGAATTAACTACTGACTGGGCTCTTTCTTGGTAATGCGTACGCACAGAGTTCTGAGCATTGATGAAGTCCATTTTCTTTAGTTTTTCTACCGGGGTTGTGCCTTTGGTGGCATGTCTCAGAATCCATTGCAAAATACAATGTCATGAGATTGCCTCTCTTTATTTTTTTTTAATAGTTTGGTGGTTCATTTTGACTGAATTATTTTTAATACTATGTGAAATGTGGGTTCTTTTCTAATTCTAATTTTCTCCTTGTAGGTAGAAAGTGTGTAAGTTTAGACAACCTCTCAACTATGGGTTATTAAAGAAGAGAAATTAACTCAGATGCCTTATGATTTCCTACTACTTCCTCTCCATGTTCCTTCTAAACATATATATTTCTTCTGTAGTTCATTTTAATCACTTTAAAAACACTTTAAACTTCCATATGACTCTGATCGATGACTTTGATATTGTCAAATTCCATAACATTTATAATCTGTTCTGAACAGTAGTCTTTTTACTCTTTTTGTAAAGACGCCAGGCATAATTGATCAGTGCCCACCCTATTCCAACATGACCTCATGCTAACTTAAATAGCATTTTTAAAGACTATTTCCAAGCCAGCTCACATTCCCAGATACTGGTATTTAAGGCTTAAATATATCTTTTTAGGAGACCTAAAACTTTATATTGGTGAAAAAAATAAGATGGACGGTAACAGTCAAAAATTCTACTCCAGATAAGCAGTTTTTACCCATTTTTAGTTTCTCTATCATTGTCATCAATCACTATCGTGGTGTCTAGTGTCCCTTGGTGACAGCAGGAGATTGGTTCAAGGACCATGCGCTTCAATATCCAAATCTGAGAATGCACATGTGAGCTAACTCAAAGTCCCTTATATCATATTTACATATGACCTCACACCTCCTCCTGTACAATTGAAATCACTTCTTTGTTGCTGTTAGGTGCGCTGGATCCCGTGAACAAAAGAACCAAATGCAGCCTGGTCCTGTGCCATCAGGGCTCTGTTTGAACACAGCGTCGCAGCTCTAGATTGCTGATTGTACCCATGACAACGGCAATGCTCCATATGTAGCTCTTTATGCTCCCTTTTAGCCTATAAAGGATCGTTCTGATTGCTTGGTTGCTTTTTAGAAGCCATTCTACCACAGGAACAAAGGGTGTCCAAAGGGAAAGTATCAGACACAGAAGCCAGTAGGGGATGGGATTCTAGCAACAGGTGCAGGAGAGAGTCAGAGTATCCGTGAGATGGCCAGACACCACAGTGGGGCATGCCTGCTATCAGCTAATGCATGGAAGTCAAGCGTAATTTGGCAAATTTCAAGTTTTGCTTTTTTGGAATTTTCTGGAATTAAAAAAAAAATCCCCCCAAACTCCAATAGCTTTCCATCTGGAGGTAGTTCAACCCACAGGTGGAAAATCTGCAGATACAGGGGACTGACTAGATATAAAAGTTTTAGAACTGCTAGTATAAAAGATCTATGCCATGTAAGCCTGGGCCATTTATTTATTCACTCACCAAACATTTATTGACCAGCTGTGTTGCATAGAGAATTATACTTCACATTGTGTTTGGTGAGTGTAAGTGGTAAAAGCCCTCGCTGACCACTGCAGAATTTCTGGACTAAGTGCAGACCAAACACTTATGGAAACCAAGGCTATTTTTTCCCCTCAGCGGACAATGATTTTCTTATCTAACTCAGAGTATCCATTTTTCACATGTAGAATTCAATTTCCTTCCTGTCTTGATACGTGAATGAGGCTTTCTACAGGTTGCTTCCTGCCTCCACATGGCTACATGTCCCGGTGGGTGACATGCTCATGCCATTTAGAAGGTTTATTGCATACTTTTTGACCCTTTGAATAAATGTCATTCAATAACCGTCAGTTGTCATTATCACCGAAGCATCCAGCGGTGAAGGGAGATTTTAAGTATAGTCAAGTATTCCTGCCTCAGATAAAATCCTCATGTTTTGTTGTGCATAAGAACATTTAGCTCTTGTGACTTGTATCCTGCTGAGTATGCACTTGCTGAGCACTTTTGAGTCAAACTGGCCTGAATGTTTCCTGCTTGTTCTACCTCAAGAACTTTTCGTGATGGCTGTAGTAGAGCAAGTCACAAGACAAGAGGAAATACTTATTAGAGAGAGAATGAAAAGGAAAACACCATTCTAATTCTATTCATTTTGTATTTCCTGCCCTGGTGGTGTAGTGGGTTCCCCATTGGGCTACTAACTGCAAGGTTGGTAGTTCACACCTACTAGTTGCTCCACAGGTGAATGAAGAGGCTTTCGGTCAAGATTTATAGCTTTGGGAAAACTCAAAGTGTTCCTACAGTCCTACTCTCTGGATATCATGATTTAACATCTACCCACATTTCCAAAATGTAGTCATTCATGAATTTCCCAAATTGGAAGTATATTAAACTTTCATATCAATATATGCTACATATAGAAGTTGCTATATATCATATGTTGCTATACAATGATATTTTTCATCCCTTTGGTGCCTGGTCTTTTTCACTTGTGTACTCAAACCAAACCCGCTGCCACTGACTTGATCATGGCTCACAGTGACCCCATAGGACAGAGTCCGACTACTCGCTGAGGTTTCTGAGGCTGGAAGTCTTTATGGAAGCAGACTGATTCATCTTTTCCCCATGGAGCAGATGATGGGTTTGAATAGTTCAGTGCATAAATAGCTTAGATTACATAAAGGAAGGTTACAACTTTAGAAATGGGTTGTTTCTTAAAAGCACATTGGGGATTTTTGCAACTTGGATCTTATTTTCCCATCAGGTGGTATGGCCATCATGGTGGTTAATTATTTCGTTTGATACAACCACTAATGTGAAATTACTTTTCATTTCTCCTTTGATTGTCTTCCCACGTGCTTTCTTTCTCTTCAGAGTTCACTTTCATCATTGATGTTTTGGCCAAAGCACTGGATAATTAGTTCTGGGTCTCTCTTGGAAAGCAAATTGCCCTTTGAAATAATACTAACAATAAATGTGCCTAAACTGAAAATATATAAAAAAATTTACATTGTAAATTTACAGAGTAATGGGTACTACTTTGATTTCTTTTATCCCCCACCACATCTCAGTCCCTTTCTATCTCCACAATGCATGATTAGAAAACTATGTATTTTAAATATGTATTTGGAAATGATTTTCTCTAAGTAATTGCTCAATAAAAAAGAATGAGGATTAAAACACCCCTGGCATATCAAAGTGTAGGCTAAAGATTATTTGAAGGGAAAGGTCAAGATTAGGAACAATTTGTCATTGAGTGGGATGTGTGGTTACATTTTGGTAAGACATTACATTGTAATTGATTCTACACTAAATACTTAAATGAAAGAAAGATGGGGCTTTCTCCTTCCAGAGACAGTCTCTACCCTGCCCTACAGGGTCACTTTGAGCTGGCACACTTCAAATATAGTAGTAGATGAGAATTAAGTCAATTCTAAAGGCTGCTGAGCAAATCCAAAAGCTGTGAAGTGAATGTAATCCATATTCTCTAACACTAGTCTTGTAGAAATTTTCCAGTTAGTATTTGGAGAGTACAGTTTAAAAAAAAAAAGAAGAAAATCTTGGTCGGGATAATTCTTCATTCTGACTACATTTGCATATATGTGAAGAAATAATCTGGGACAAAATATCTTCAATATTAAGTAGCATTGACCCAAGTTCCTTGATCTGATAAGTTTTATGTTCATGTTCAACACACACACACTGTATAATTGGTGATGATTATATGAAGCTTTTTTTTTTTTTTGCTTTCAATACCAAATTCTTAGAAAAAGATTGAGCAGTTGTATTACTTAGTGCCAGCCAGAAACCACAAACCCAGAACTGTGGTTTCAAGTTCAAAGAAATGTCTTGGGAGTTCATGTTCTCTCTTTTCAGGGAGGTTGTTTGGGGAAAATGTCACTGGCAGTAGACAACATTTTAGGGTGGAAAGAATTATGTTCAAATAATCTCTCATTTGAACCTTCCATCACATTTATTGTTTATATTCAGATTGATTACACCACAGTGCCTGGCTCAACAGTTATCTGCTGAATTTAAAATGTTAAAAATCATTGTCTACCGAATATAATCTGTGAGTGGGGGAGAGGTTACATAAAAGCAGTGGCAGACAGACAGTCCCTGCTCTAGTTTTTTAAGCCTAACCTCACTTACATAAGTGCAAAATATTTCCTTCCTTGTGTCAGTCCTCAAGATAGCTGCCTTGCACTAGGAGTTAGCATTTTTCTCAGAAAGGATGAATCACTCAACTCTGACTCCTTTAATGTTGACCCTCTGAGTCGTTTAGCTCTTCAAAGTACCAAGTGGAGTTGAGTGTTTGGGTAAATGGTTGAGCGATCCAAGAACCTCAGATAGAGTCGAATCGGTCAATTACTGTTCTGTTCAGGGTCGGCCTGGGATGGTTTCTAGTGCTTTTAGGTTGGCAAAATTATGGAAACTTGCATGTGACATCCTTTTCTGAAGGCGTTTTATCAAAAGACGTCTGACCTCTACTTTTGTGTGACTTCAAATGTGTGCTGACAGAGTGTAAGTCAAATGCCAGTATTTTGTTCCCAAGGAGGTCAACCATGCTCACGTTGCTGATATGCCCTATCTGGAAGGTGTGTGTGTGTGTGTGTTTAAGAGAGTTGATATCCTCAGATGCCCTCTTCCCTATTTGTTCTTTGCCAACTAGCTCTCTCCTCCCTACAGCTGATTCAGAGCAAAACAAAGCAAACAAAAAACAGACCTTCACCCACTGACTGATGGAATCGCTAAGCTCGAGGCATGGTCGAAGGGACTTGTCCATGGTCCTGAACGCATTCCCGTTCCACAACTCCTTAGCTGATTTTGGGAATGCTGTGAGCAGCGGAGAAGGAACAGACGTCCACGGCGTGGTCCTGTCCCCCGGGAAGCCCCAGGCCCACCCGGCCCGAGCCACGCGCCGATGCCCGCTGCAGTTCTCACCGGCCTCGGGCGCGGGTGCGGGGCTCCCCGAACTGGGCGCCTATTTTGAATCCCGGCGCGAGGCGCGGTGGGGGCGGCGGGGTGGGGGCGGGGTGGCGTCACGTGCCGGCGGGCGGCCGCGGCGGCGACCCGGGAAGGTTCCATTGCTCCGCGCCCCGCACTCCCCGCGCGCGCTCGGGGCCCCTCCCTCGCCCCGCCCCGGCCGCCGCTCCCCCGGCCGCCGCTCAGCCCCGCGACTCGGGCCCGGGCCCCGCCCCTCTCCCCTCTCCCCTCTCGCCCGGGCCTCCGCGCGCCCTCCGTCCGCCCACCCGCCGCCCCCGCCTGTCACTTGGTGCGGTCCGTGGCGTGCACATCATGGCGATTGAAGGTAAGTGGAGACCGAGCGTGGTTGGCGAGGACGGGTGAACGCCCCGGCATCGGTGGCTCCGAGGCGCCCGGGAGGCTGCGGCGCGGACGGGGCTGGCCCAGAGGAGGGGGGGTGGGCGGTGGTGGGGAGCGGGGGTCCCGCGGTGGCGGGGGAGGCGGGTGGGCGGAGCGGCGCCCCGGGGCCGCCGGACTGGCGCTCGCTCGCTCGCGCGCTCGCGCGCTGCCCTCGGCCTCGGCGGGGCGCGGGGAAGAGGCGGCGGGCGGGCGGGCGGGCGGGACCTGTACCGGCAGCAGCTCCTCCGCGGCGCTGCGCGGGCCCAGGGCTGCGGCTCGCGCTCCCCGGCCCCCTGCGCCTCACGGCGCCAGGCCCGCTCCCTCCCCGAGCGAGCGTCTGCTTGGGCTCCCCAGCCCTAACCCTCCCCCGGGCGCGCGCAGGCGGAGGCTGCTCCACTGACTTCGCGTCCACCCGCTGTCTGTGCGCGCCCGTCCGGCGGGGATCCCGAAATTTGGGGGGATGTTAATTTCTTCCTCCAAGTGACTGCCACCCCCTTCTCAAGATTGCCTTTGCCTGACAAACGAGAAGTGCCTCTCTCTGTCAAACAAACTTACTCACTCGGAATGTGTATTTCTATTAAGTGTTACGATCGCCCATCAATTCTCTGATTTTAAAAGTGGATAAAATTAATCAATTAGAAGGTAGTTGGCACCAGCAGTGTCTTTTGTTCCAACAACGGGTCACTGGACGGAAGTGTCCATTTTGCTTTAAGAAGGATATTGTGGAAGCTCATCACGCGACTGGGCTGTTACGTGAAGGACAGCGTTTTCCACTCATAGAGTCATCTTTCAGGTTGACCAAAAGAATACTTTGTATAGTTTTTCTCTTTGTGCGTCTGTTCCTTCACCTATATAGATGTGCAGGGTACCTGTAGCTATGGCATTATTGGCCTATATCTGAGACTCCTCCTAAGTAAAACTTTTCAAAGCGTGTCTCATTTTGGTGACCACTCACGGGTAGCACTTAAGCTTCTCACTGCTGTGGAGTACATTCATGGCCACCAGCTAGGTCTGAGTAGAACCGCCCTCTCTGAGTTTCCGAGATGAACTCCATGAGAGTGGAGAATCTTCTCCTTTGCCAGTGGCCAGCGGCTTCCTACCTTGCTGTTAGCAGCTTGGAATGTAACCTCAAGCCTCCTACATAGGTCTTAAGGGACTCCTTCTTTACCCAGTTCTGTGGGTTCCAGAATCGCTTGAGTCTAGCTGCAAGATCTACAGTTCAAAACCATCAGCTGCTTCACGAGAGCATGAGACTTTCTACTCTGGCAAAGTGTTGCAGTCTCAGAGACCCGGTGGGGCGGATTTACTCTGTGTGTTGGCTAACTGTGACTCAGAACCAACTTCATGACAGTGAGTTTGATTTGGATTGAGTACTTACTAGAGGCAAGATGCACCTTTCCAACTGTCAGATAGCTATTGTTGCAGCATGGAGTATCCTGTCGACTTAGACCTTTGAGGGTCTCCTCCACAGCTGTCCCTTGACCCTCTTTTCCTCTGTAGACTTTTAAACCACAGGCTACAAAAACTAGAAATCCAAATATATGTGTTTACGTTTTGTTCTGTATTTCCTCACCTAAACTGAATCACTTATGAAGCTGTAAAAAGGCTTATACAGAAGGTGAGGGGAGAGAAGTCAAGTGGCATTGAGAGGACCCTGTAACTTTTAATATCTTAAGATATTGTCAGTTTCCCTCTCTTCTTACTTGTTCCTTCTGGCCTCAGGCAGTGAAATTTGTTTTGATCCCTTTGCCATATCAACTGATGACATTCTGCTTGGTGTGCTTCTGGTATGTTTAAAACCTTTTAAATCTACCTAGTCTAGAGCTTCTTCTGGGCTTGGATGATTCTGTAAATATTTCCAGGAGTAGACAAACAGTTGACGAAGGCTCTATAACAATGATCAGGACAATAATTCGATCCTTTTTAGTGTGACAAACACATAGTTAACATTTTGTGCTATGATGGAAGGCTCAAACAGATTCTTGGTTCTATAGTATTTCACTTTCTGTGTTATAATATGCCATCCCCATGTCGTATTACCAACTAAACTGCGCTCTGGCTGACGACTTTGTTCTAGGGACACTTTACAGGGCCAAGAGGGCAACTCATCCAAAATTCTTCCCAATGAAGTATTCTTAAAACTTTCAATTCATGCAATCACCTGTTAATTCAGCACACCTTTATTGAGCACTGGCTCCACCCAATGTTGTATGCTAGACTTTTCAGAGCTGTCTAGATGAGCCAGGCTATATATCTGCCTTCAAAGGACAGATAATTTAAAACTTGCCCTGATCATACATGTAGTGTGACTATCAAGAGATGGAAGGATCATTCTGACTCTATATTGAAAACATTCAATGATGTTGAGCTTGATGGCTTTTTTCCAGTAGCAGTAATTCTTGTAATTCATAAATTCTATGTGATTTAGCTCCATGTCTGCTACTATTCAGTGACTTCTCACTAACTACCCCCTCGGTTCTGCTTTCTAGAACAAACATTCCCACTGCCATCAAGTTGATTCTGACTCATGGTGACCGGGAAAACAGGGGAACTGGCTCTTGAGGTTTCCAAGGTTTCTGTAAATCTCTCTAAGAGCAGAACGCCTCAGCTGTCTCCCAAAGAACAACTTGTGGAGTTCAACTGCCGGCTTCTGTCGGTCATGTAGTCTGACCTGTAAGCCACTAGCCCACTAGCCCTGTAAGCCACTTGCCCACTAGCCCTGTAAGCCACTTGCCCACTAGCCCTGTAAGCCACTTGCCCACTAACCCTGTAAGCCACTAAGCTCTTCGGAACCGTAAATTACAGGCTCATTATTCCCTTCTACATGTTAGAAGACAACTCTCGCATTTTCTCCTTTCTTGATAAATCATCCAGTTCTCTCTGGATGATCTGTGGGTGTATGTTTTAAAATTTGGAATTAATTGTGTGCATTTTATTCAGATGTGCTCTTGAGTAATCCACATTAAAGCTGTTGTAACATCCAGTTGACGTGAGTCTCCATGTAGCCAAATATTAAAATGTTAGAATGGAGTCCTTGGGTGGGACAAATGGTCCCCCCAAAGGTGCCTTGCAAAATGAGCCATCAAACGCCCTGCAGTGCACATTTCTACTCTGGTCAAGTATGAATCAGAATCTGTTCTATAATAGCTAAGAACAATGCTAGCATATCCTTTTTAGAGCCTGTGTGTTGATTTAGGGAGGAGTCATCATTACCAAGTCTCTTTAACCTGGACCACTCACTAGTCCTGGGGGTGTTTGCAGTACCTCGCTGAGTTAACTGGTGTTTTGGGGTACTTATTTCTGTTAAGCATGCTCTTACTTGCTCTAGCCCAATACTTTAGTTCTTTTCTCTAGACTTTAACTACTAATGGTTAATTTTTTAAATCATTTTGCTCCTCTGTGACAAAACCTATTTTACAATGCTAAGTAACTTCTACTAAGTAATCATTCATTTCCTCCTCCATCAATTGGACATATGTCTGCTGGTTAGGATTTTAGACAAATGTGAGATGATTGTGTAACCACACTGACTTTAGAGGATTTCAATCAGAGGTTTAAAAAAGTAAGCAAAGTTATGGTATGCTAATGTATTTTGGAATATTAAAATAGTTTTCAGGTTTTCTTTTTAGATGCTGAGAGGTATTGGGAAACCAGGTTGGTAATCAGTGTTCTAAGGTAGCCTGTCAATATATGAAATTGTTCCCTAGCATATTAACTCTTGTAGGACTTGTGGTTTGCTCTTTTTTGGGGAGGTGGAATGGGGGTGGTAGTGTTTCTAACCCTCTCCTGATTATATACCAGAGTTCTCAGTGTTTTATTTGTCTATCTAATTTTATGTTTTGCATGTTCCCATTTTTGGTCCTTTCCACATCCTCTGTGAAAACTCCTGTAATGACTTGCATCAGACAATTTTGCAATCACGTACATAAATCATCTTCCCCGGCCAGAATATAAAGTCAGTCTGAACGTAACTTCCTAGAGATAATGCCTTATTCATTTTTGTACCTCTCAGACTTTGTGCAGCACTTAAAGATTATCGTATGTACCCAGCACATGTTTCTGGAGATGCTGTGGAATTCTACACAGTCAACTTCATGGATTACATCCACTGCTTGGCTTCACCATACGTCGATGCCTAGATACCTATATCTAACATAGACTTTTCTTGATTTATATTTACAAATGCTCTCTAGATAGCTTCTGTTGGATGTCCTGCAGCAATCCAAGAGATGTTCAGCTTGAACCAGTTGGAGGTCCTAAGCTAAAGTTGAACTCTACCCTCCACCCTCCCACCTCCTTTTAGCAAATTCCTGTGAATGACATTTTAACTAATCATATACCCAAGCTTGAACTGTGAAATCAACCAGTGCTTTCTAACCCTCCCACCCACCCATATGCTTGACCACCAAGTCCTAATCAAGTGCACATGCCAAATTAATGACTCTCACAGGTTTAGTTTATGTCCTTCTCTCCCATTAAGACATCGCATTAGGACAAGTTTCCTAACCAGTGTGAATTACAATCTTAGGTTTTCTTCCAGTCAATTTCTCAAACTATTGCTAATTATCTTTCCAGTATGCAAATAGGAATGACTTAAAACCTCAAGATAAAACTAGTCCTCAGTCATCTGGCCCTGGCTTTCCTTGCTGCCAGAGAAAGGGGCAATGCACAATGTTTGCTTAAGTAAAGATAGTTACTGCCGTGGTTAATTTGTTATATCAGCTTTAATTACTGTACTTAACTTCTCTGGATGACTATCTAAAAAATTATGAAAGATTGGGCTGGAAAGAATCTACATATGTTTGGGGTAGGAGTGGAGAGTAAGAGAGGCTTCAAAAAGACCTTGGAAAAACTCCATGATTGTTTAAATACCATTTTCTCTTGAACTATCGAAGCCCATAGTTCTTTTTCATTTGCCATAGACTTTCATATACATATGTCATGTTTTTAATGTCTTTTGTCAAATTTCTGAGAGCTCTTTAGCATCTGTTTTGGCCCCAAAATTTTAAAGACAGAAATTGGACATTCAAAAGCTCTTTTAATATTGAATTTTTAAAAACCTCAACAACTCTGGAAATGTGTTATATTATTATTCAAGAGGAGGGAGTATATAGGATCCACTTCTATCTTTCTATGTTATTACCAGGAAGTTATTATTATGCATATAGGAGAAGATAAGAATATTGCACCTATCTGGCATCGGGAGACAAAATTTATGGAACAGTTTGTTGTTCGATCTAATTAAATACCTAAAGTTCTGTCTAACTAGTGATATTTTTGGATACTTTGACTTGATGACAGGGGTACAATTTCTGGTGTTTAATAGACACCGTATGTCACAGATTTAAAGCATGTTCAGCTATTTAGGTAGATTGCACCTGTGTCTGTCAAGGCAGAAAGCGGAGAGAATGATAATATATTGGCGTGTACAACTTGTGAGTAATACTGTTGGCATTATCGCTATCTTTAAAAGGCTTATGCTGTTTATACAGAATGCATATGTAATAGATCATTTTCTTATGATTTGATTTCCCGTTAGCTGACTGCATTCTTTCCCCTCCACATCCTAGCCAATTGGTACCTACAGTGAAAGTGCCTTTAGGGGTAATGGATGCTTGAATAGACTACTATGAACAAAACATTTCAAGACTTTGAGGAAAATGCATATTTTTATGTCTGCCGACACCATACTCTTGAACTCTCTCATGATTTGACATTGCACATTTACCACAATATCTCACAAGGTTGCACAGTTATGCATGTCTGCCAGTAAGGGACACCAGAGTGTGAGAGTAATGTGGTAGTTGAGGTTATGTGTCAACTTGATGGGGCAGCATTTCTCAATAGGTAATGATATCATCAGGCGGTTATGTAGTGGCAGTCATGTCATGATGTAGCCATTGATCATTTTGTGATCTGATGTGATCAGCGTATATTTCTGCATATGGTAGATTTCCTCATAGGTCTTTGGTGCCTAATCATGCCCATAACTAAGACTGGGTTTGTTAGTCCCGGTAAACTAGAGAAATAAACTCATAGACAAACATATGCATATAAGAAAAGGGTTTATATACGAGAGGAATGGGACACTGAGAAAACATCCCAGCCCAGTCCATCTCAAAGTCTTAAGTCCGATATTAGCCCATATGCCTGATATTAGTCTATAAAGTCTCCTTCTGACCCACAAAGTCACAGGCCAGTGAGTGCAAAGTCCCAGCTCTGGCAGGGGTCTCCCCATGGCTCCTCGCTTCCAGGACTCAGGGTCCATCAACAACATCCAGTGGTGGCAGAAACAGCTCAGCGCTGGCAGGGCTCTCCACTTGGCCTCTCCAGCTTCAGAGGTCTGGTTCCATCAGGGCGAGGCCATGTGGCTTCTCCTCTGGCTCCTGCAGCTCCTCGGACGCTGCCATCTTGTCTTGTCCATAGTCCGTTGTCTCTGAGACTAACTCCCAATTACTGGGGAGATAACTTCTAATCTTCATGAGGGAAATATTGCGAGATTTCCCAGAAGTCTCAGGAGAAAGTCATGCCTACACGGAGGCCTCATTGGCTACTCAGTGGCTATCTCCAGATGAACAGGCTAGACTCCACCCCTACATCTCAATCATGAAATTAACATAAGCACATGACTGCCACACTGGGCATACGGTATTTGTAGTGCAGTCTTCATTTATCCCTGGCAATGTCTTGATTCACCATTTTGAGAAAGTGAAAATAATGACAGTATAGAAAACTACTATGCTTAGGAATTTATTTTAAAAACAAATTTGTCAAGGGTTATGGATACACAGAACATTGTCTTATTTTTACATTTTTAGGATGACATTACAATTGATGTTCACATTTCTATTCTGAGTCATGAGGCAGCAAATTCTAATGAAACTTTGTTATCAGTATTTTGAATTTACAAATGCAATAATGCATAATAGGAATTAAATTTTTTAAAATTGCAGTAGTCAAAATAGAAAAATGTTTGCAATTAGATAGAAAATGAAATTAAACATAACAGTATTTGAGCTTATATCTTGTCATAGATTGAATCGTCTCCCTCCCAACTGTGTGCCAGTTTGATTGGCTCATGGTTGTCAGTCATTTGGTCCTTGTGTCATGATGTAATCATCTCCCTGAAGTGACTTGTCATTGGTTGTGAAGGGATGAGGGTAGGATGCAACTCCCTTGCTCAAGTCACAGCCTGGAGTCAAGGTAAGGAGAATTTTCGTGGGGTGTGGTCTGCATTACCTTACAAGAGATCAAAGGAGAAAGAATCCAGCAGGGAAGTAGGGGCCTCACTATCCAGAGTGAAGAGTGGAGCATTTCCTTTGGACCTGGGGTCCTGGGACTGAGAAACTCCTCGATCCAGGGAACGATTGATGCCAAGATATATGGAGCTTTCCACAGGATGTGGTACCCACAGATGTTGAAAAGAGACAAAGACCTTCTCCCAGAAATGATAGAAAGCCTTTCACTAGAGCTGGTGCCCTTCATTTGCACTTCTAGCCAAAGTAGGAGAATAGTGTTCTGTGTTTAAGACTCTTGTATTCCTGTTACAGAAGCACCAGAAAACACAAAAACCAACCTCATTACCACCGAGTCCATTCCAACTGGTAGCCACTTACAGGACAGGGTAGAATTGCCCCACAGGTTTCCGAGAGCATACCTCTTTACAGAGTGGAAAGCCCCTTCTTTTCACTTCAGAATGCTGGAGCTTTCCTACTGTGACTTTGTGTTGCCGCCCAGAGTATAACCATTATAGCCGGAGGGCTAAGATATGCACATTCATGGTTTCCTTGTGATAGATGAATGGACTACTGCTAGTTAAAAGCAAATAACATACCAGTAGACTTCCAAGTGGATGAAAATTTAGGAAAATAAGATTCCATTTGTGAATAGTTCCTTGAATTTCACAAGACTAAAAAGTGTAGTTTTTAGAAAACTATATTGAGTAAATGCATAGGAATTCATGTCTGTCAAATGAAATGCTGTGTTTAGTTTGCTTTGCAAATTGCCAAGTATCCTGAGACATGGCTGGGAGCAGAAACGCAATTGGTTATTCTTTGTGATGCCACAGATCTTGAGCATGCACTGCAACATTTGGCTGCCACTGGATAGGAATATTATAGATGAAAGGAGTGAGAGAAAGCATTTTGCGTATTCAGCCTATTTTAACTCCACAGTAATTGCATAGCAGCTCCACATAAAGTAAAGGAATGCCAACTTGGGAGGATGATCCTCAGAGGATTGGAGGCCTGAAGGTTTCTCGTTTTTCCTCCATTTTGTTCTTTAAGACAATTTTAAAAAAGAGGGCGAGCAGTGTGAGAAGATTCGTGTTTATTCTGGAATATCTACCACAGAGAGTGTTGAAAATTAATATTGTAGAGAGCAACATAGTATACAGGTGTCTTCTCTGTGTCTCGCTCATGAAATTGACTTTTCTTTGAATTTTATACTTGTCATAAATGGAGAGGAAATGGTATATTTTTGAGTGCTTACCATGTTTCTGGCATCATGTGACTATATCCATGATTTTGGTTTTTGATGGCTAGTCAATGCATAGTACCACCTCCCCCATTAGGTACTACTGTCACAGAGTCCGAAGTCACCAACAAAAGATCTCATATTTCGCTGGTGCCTGGGAGAACACTTGACTCACAAGGGGCGAGTCAGCATGAGGTCAGCTTCACCCGTGGCCTCTGGTCTCCCCTGGCCATCCTGTAAGGGATTCACTTCTCAGGGTTGGTGCAGGGCCTTTGCTCTACATCCATCTCCTATGCCATCAACTGGGAGAGCCCTTTCTTTCTCCACTGGGAACAGATAGAGACATGGTTTGTCCATGTGCCATTGGTGCTTGTGCACGTGCAGAGAAAGTTAGTGCACCAGATTTTGGTGGGGGGGGGGGCAGGACTTCTGTGATAAAATGAAGAAGCTGGCAGAGGGAAAAGGGCCCAACATTCATCCTGTTTATCAGAGAAGGTTCTGGGTCCAAGAACTCGGTTTAGTTGGCCCAATGGACCAACATAGAGTGAGATGATCTTCCCGCCAACTATAATAGATATCCCTTCTGCAAAGCATCACTTTACAATATGGACTTGGTTTCAGAATCCTTTGTAACATGAGCCCTCCCCCCCCCCACCTCCACTTAGTAGCGCCAACTAATATTCAGCAGAATTGGTATGAGAGATAAAATTTATTTTCATATTATTGAGGTAGCATATTATTGTTACTGACTGACAAATGATTTTAGTTCTATTTTGGCTTATCCCAAAGATTGAGAAGCAAGTTGACAAAGACAATGGAGATCATACTGCCTTTAGAACTGAGATCTTGGTTGTGTGAGAGACCATGAACTTTCCACAACGCTTATTTTCAAGTAGAAACCCAAACTGTAGTCTTCCTGGAATGGCTTAGGGGAAAAATCGGGGAGGTTTTGCAGCATTCCTTAGAAATAAAGTGGTATGTTTATAATGCACAGCAAGTGCATCTAGGAGCCCTGCTGGTGTGTGGCTTGCATGTTGGCATGTTGCCCACTGTAAGGGCAGCAGGTCTCCGGCTGGTTGCTTCTCAGGACAAAGATGAAATAGTCTGCCCGTGGGATGGTCCTCTTCTGCCCTAAAGGGTTCTTATGAGTAGCAGTCAACTCCCTGGCAGTGGGTTTTTTGTGTTGTTGTTGTTGTTTCTCTATGCATCTATATAGGAATTAGTTATGGCAGAGGTAAGCTAGACATTAGAGGCTGTGGCTCCTGCAGCAGTGTGTTTGTGGGGCTAGTCTTCAGGCAAATTAAGAAATGAGTGTTGCTGACTGCCCTATTTGATTGGCCCGACTTATGGTGACTTTCCTGGAGGAGGACATCCTGCTTGGTAGAGTGGAGAGGCAGCCAGAGAAAGGAAGGCCCTCAACAAGATGGATGTCACAGTGATGGCTGCCATGATGGGCTCAAACATAAGGATGATTGTGAGGCTGGTGCAGCACCCGGGAGGGTTTCTTTCTGTTGTACTCGGGGTCACTCTCAGTTGGAAAAAACTTGATGGCATCTGTGTTAGTCTGGGTAGACTAGAGGAATAAATTTATAGACACGTATATGGATATAGGGGAATGGTTTATATGTAAAAGGAATGGGACATTAAGAAGGCATCCCAATCGAGTCCAGTTCAAAGTCCTAAGTCTGATGTTAGCCCATATACCCAATCCCAGTCTATAAAGTCTCCTTCTGACTCACGAAGTCACAGGTCAGTGGGTGCACAGTCCCAGGGCTGGCAGGGGTCCCCTCATGGCTCCTCGCTTCTAGGGCTCAGGGTCCATCAACAGCAGAAGCAACTCATTGCTGGCAGGGGTCCCTACGTGGCCTTTCCAGCTTCAGAGGTCTGGCTCCATCAGGGCAAAGCTGTGTGACTTCTCCGGCTCCTCAGACACTGCCATCTTGTCTTGTCCGTGATTCATCATCTCTGAGACTAATTCCCAACAACTGGGGAGATAGCTTCTCATCTTCACGAGGGAAATATCGCGAGATTTCCCAGAAGTCTCAGGAGAAAGCCATGCTAAACAGAGGCCTCATTGGCTACTCAATGGCTATCTCCAGATTAACAGGCTAGACTCCACCCCTACATCTCAACCATGAAATTAACATAAACACATGACCACCACAGCGTCTAACAACAACAACAACAGCAACATTAAAATGAGAATAAACCTGCCAGGTCCTGTACCACCCGTATAATCAATCCGCTGTGACCCTGAGGGTTGTCATTGCTGCTGTTTTGAAGGAGCTTGTGTAGTCTGGAAACTGCTGGAAATTGTTCATTGTTAGGGTTTGAATCGTGTCTCCATGAAATATGTGTTGTAGAGGGAGGATGTTTCGGGGGTGGTGATGGCAACAGGTGTGCAAAGGTGGTCTGTTGTATACAATTGACGTGTGTGTTGATTGTGATGGGAGTTGTATGGGCCCCCAATGGAATGATTCAAAAAAAAAGAGGGCTCAAGTAGAGAATATTTGGAAGTGAAGACAACATGTGCACAAACGTGCTTGATACAAAGGATGTATTGAATGTTATAAGAGCTGTAAGAGCTCCCAATAAAACTAGTGGAAAAAAAGAGATATAGATTCAGGAATGGATTTTAGGCTCACACATAATTGTAGCTTCAATCTAAGCACAATTAGTTCTTACATTACAGCCTCGCTCAATACTCGCCCTCAGGAAGGAAACATAGAAGCAATGGGTGCTCTACCAGAGTGTAGTCAAGAAATTGGACGAGCTTTCAGATAGAATAGTGTCTGGGAGCTTAGAGGTTTGTTTCCAAGCAAGCATCCTTCTAAATGAGATGTCGACTAAGCCCACATGGGAAAATCATACCAACATCCATGATTCAAGGGTTGTAAATTATATAATCCATCTCTAAAGGAAGGAATATTCTCAGAGCTTAAATATGGAGATTCTGTTGTGCGGAGGCCTATGGATGACAATGGAAGTCTAAAATACATTTTAAGGATCTACACAGGAAATAAACCTCCCGTTATTTTCCTCTATTACGGAAGGATGGGAATAAATTGGTTATCCCACAGAGAGTATTGAAGAGATGACTTTAGTAGATTAAGATGATAACTCTGACTTCAATGGTCAACACCTTCTCAGTGATCTCCCTTCGATACACGTTGGACTTGATCTGGTTTTTAATGTTTCCTGTGTTGTTGTTTTTGGTCATACTGAAGTTTATCTCTGTTGCGTTTTGTCATTGCTAGTAGCCTTCTTGAATCTCTGTTACGTGTTTTGCTATGCCTGTGGTATATTAAATCCAGGATATGAACCAGGGTAAAGACAACAACCACATACTCCTGAAGAGTATGGTGCGGTGGGGGTAGGGGGTAGGAGCTGATAGGAAGGAGTTCAGAAGAAAGAAAATGTTTTGAAACTGATTTGGGTAGCAATTGTACGGTACTGTTTGCAGTGATTGAACTATGGAGTGGTATGCTGTGTGGATTAGCTCCTAGTGAATTGGTTGGGGTGGAGGGGATGAATGTATCTTTGAAAACAAAGGGCAGTGATGCCCAAAAAAGAAAACAAAAAAACAAAACAAAGCAAAAGAGCCCAAGAGAAGAATTAAAAAAATATATATGTATTGTAAAGCCTGACCTTTGCACAGGTGGTTAATAATAATCCCACTTGGGAATGGATTGTGTAACATCAATGGGGCAGGATTCGTGTTGGGCTGTGTCTTGAGTCAATCTTGTACAAGGTAAGAAAGGAGTTTATTAAGGAAGCAGAGGTGGAGAGAGAGTATTCAAGCCCCCTGGGGATCTCTGAGGAACCAGTAACAGAAGGTGAAGAGACAAATTCCTTCCTGCATAACTAAAACAGGGAGAAAACCGCCCTCTAAAACTGGCGGCTTGAATGTAGCCTTCTAGCATCCTACAGTGTGAAGAAATACATTTGTTTTTGAAACCCTCCCAGTTAGGATGTCTCTCTTTTAGTAGCCGTAGCTATCTAAGAATTTGGGACTGGGATTGAGGTCTCGCTGCCTAATTAGATAAGAAGTACAAGTAACTTTGAAATCAAGTAATGGGTAGAGGTTTTTGTGGCGCTTCATCTCGAGATCCTTGATTGTCTGTAAGACACTTGGTAGAATCAAGGGTCACCAACGAGGCTTCTGATGAAGGCCTAGGGAGAACTGGGAGCTGTAATGAGAACTTCTATATGAACAGAACATTGCTCGAAATGTGGACACTAAATATGCTTTTGATGAGGCTTTAAAACAAAATGTGAACATTTGTTTCAGACTTTAGAGATGATGTGATGGGGTGAATGTGTTTTACCTGTGGCAGAGATGTGAATTTTGGAGGGCCAAGGTGTGGTTATGAATTGTGCCTCAGTCCCTGCTCCCCCGTTAATGTAGGGTAAACCCAAATCTCTATGTCTGTTGCTATGATCCCATTTGGGATTGGGATAGTTGGAATTTGTGTGCCTGTGTTACTAGTTGGGCATGAACTGCAAGCTCAGCGTTCGAGATCACCAGACACCCCTCAGAGTACGCCTGTAGAGTTACCGTCTCAGAAAACTACAAGGACAGACAGAATCTACTCAATTGCAGTGAGCTGCTTTTGTTTGTTTTCCTGCTCTAAATGGAGCAGATACACAAGTAAAGGTGGGAAAAGAGAGGTGCCAAGGATACAGGAAACAGAACCAAAAGAGACAAGGACCCTTTCCTAGAACATAGAGGAAAACCTTTTCCTATAGCCAGCACTCTGAATTCAGACTTTAACCTTGCCTTCTATACTGTGAGGAAATAAGTTGGTTAAAGTTTATCCAATTATCTTATATCTGTTACAGCAGCCTTAGATAGCTAAGACAACGCATCCTAGCATCATTAAAGCCTCCCACTGATCGTTCGGTTTGGTGCTTCACTCATCAGGAATTGAAACCAGTTCTAAATGGAAGGTAAGAATTCCACCACTGGGGACTGAGCCCCGGTGGCTTAAGTGGTTGAGTGCGGGACTGCAGCCTGCGGGCTTCATGGTTCAAATCCAGCGGCAGCTCTCAGGAGCAGCACTGGGTAGCTCCCATGACCACCAGAGGGTAGTGATGCCCCCCACTCCCAAAAAAGAATTCCACCACTGAAGCACGAAAGCCCTCAAGAAATTCACAAGAGCAGTAAGTAGTGGTAATTCAGGCTAATAGTCTACAAAATCATGGTAGAGAAAACAAAGTTATTTTTTAAGGAGTCATAACCATTTTAAAGGAATTAAAATTTGAATTTAATTCTGCTATATGGATGTACCTGGGCCTGCTTAATGGGAACAGAATATTGCCACATGTGTTTCTTCTGTGAGGATGTAGATGAAAAAAGCAGGATGAGAGCATCTTCATCTAACCTCCTTTGACTCCACAAGGGGGAAGTCAAAGAGAACGCAGCAGCCCAAGACTATTTTTGTGAGGCAGAGGTTAGGTATTCCTCTACTCTCCGCCCGTCTTCATCAATTTTAATACAGCTGTCCCTCTCAGAGCATACGCCACTTCTCAAGTAAATTCAATAATTCATTGTGGTGGCCACTTGGAACTCACACGGTGACACACCTGACACACGGTGATGGGATGTATTAGTGAAGTTAGCAGGTTACAGTTAACCCTCAGAAATGCTCAGGTTACAACTCTTTGTCTGAGTAGTTTCTCCCAGTGCAGGCCTCTCTCTGGTCCTGTGCCTCTAATCTATGAGGTCCCTTGCCCAACGCCCTGCTCAGGCAAAGTTACAAAGCTCTTTTAGAGCTGACTGAAGATTATAAGCCAACCTGGCTCCTCCAGTTAGGTGCTTGGCAGCACCTCACGCCCAAACGGAGCCTCTTGCCTGAAGGATCTCAACTTTACTGGCTTTGCAAGCTGGAAATCCCACTCTGATGCTAAATGCGCTGGCTCTAGTATCTGATGCTGTTGCTTCTCTACTACCACCCTGCTGATTTTCTGGTGTCATAAGTTTCTGTTCCCGAATCGAAGTAGATATCTCAGGGTCCAAAGACTCTCTGCTACTCCTGGCTCTTCTTTTTTGATAGTAGTGAAATCCTTATTCTATTACTGAGATGGTTTGTTTTATACCTAATAGGATGCCAAAATTGATCAAACCCCTTGTGTGTTAGTCTGGGTAGACTAGAGAAAAAAAATTCATAAACGCTCATATGTATATAAGAAAGTTTTATATACAAGGGCAACTGTACATTAAGGAAACACCCCAACCCAGCCCAGCCCAAGGCCATAAGTCCAATGGTCACCCATATGTGCATTACCAATCTATAAGTCCTCCCTCTTCAGACTCATAAAGCACATGCAATGACACCAGGACAATCACAGACCAGTGGGTGCAGGGTTTTGTGTATCCAGTGGCAATAGAAGCATCTCAGCGCTGGCAGGAGTCTCCCCATGGCTTCTCTAGGTCCAGGTTTCTGGCCGCATCAGGGTAGGTCCATGTGCTTCTTCTTAGGGATGTCTCACAGGGAGCCAGCCTTGTCAGTCAATCGACTCCAGGGACTGAGTAGTGAATCTCTCACCTCCCAAGGGGAAATGCTACCTGATTTCCTGGAATTCTTCGGAGAAAGCCGTGCCAACAGAGAGGGCTCGTTGACTATCTCCAGATTGACAGGCTAGACTCCATCCCTACACTCTTAATCCTCAAATTGACTCCAGATTAGGTGACTGCCACACCTTGTTAGAGTTTAAGGGTCTTACAGTCACAGTTAACTCTGTGAACAATCATCCATAACTGAATCATACAGTCTTATCAGCATCTTCACTTGAAGAAAAGTTATTTGGTGGGAGTTGCAAGGACTATAGCTAGAAGAGCTGTCTCAAGTTATTCACTGCTTCATTGTGGAAAAAGCACATACTTTAGAATGATCCTCTCCTTTTTAAAATCCACTTTCTTAGGTTCTCTCGTAGTTACGTGCACCTTCACACACAGGCACGGACACTCAGTTCCCTTTAACTCCATGCTCATGCCAGTTGTCAAGCGTCTTCCAGTTTATATCATTCTCCTACATGGGCTTGCCTGAGGGAAATGATGGTAACTTTGACTGCACGTGTCATTTTCCATCTATTTCTCATTTCTGTATTGTTGAAATGGTTATTTTAAGAATAGTGTTAGTATTATCTCAAAGAGTAATTTAAAAAAATATTTTTATTTCCAATTGGGTGAAGGTTTTGAGAACAGAGCATTGACATTTGTTTTGTTTTGTTTTGGGCATCACTACCCTCTGGTGGTCGTGGGAGCTACCCAGCCTTGCTCCTGAAAAGCCACTGCTGGATTTGAACCACCAAGCCCATGGACCAGAGTCCCGTGCTCAACCTGTGCTCAGTCAGAGCATTGACATTTTTATCCAACAATTCATACATGATTTATTTCATGTGTTGACTACAGTCCCCTCCATGCAGTATCTTACCATACTTTCCAAACTCTGTTGTCTTATTTTTAACCCCTTCTGAACTTTTCTCCTTGGAAGTGCTGCCCTTTTACCTCTCAAATGGTTGTTTATTCAAAGGCATGAATACCTAGGCATGAATGCTAGTGTTCTTCTCCTTGTTGATCCATGTATTATTTAGCTGAAAATGGAGCCATGGGAGTGAGTTTAATTCCAGACCTAAAGGATGACTGAGGGTCCTATATCAGTTCAGGGGGTCAGCAAGTATCTGTCTATATATCTATCTGTGTATTTACGTATCATCTATCAGAAAGCCTGGTCTTTTTTTTAGTGATTTTGAGTTTTTTCCTTCCATTAGGATTTAATGTGATCCCCATTAGAGGAGTTAGGAATGGTAAATTTTCCTGGTCTCACTGCCACGGAGGCTGATATTTTCATAGCCTGTAAGTTCAGTCAACTAGTTGTTTCCCCCCCCCTCCCATGGGTTTATTTTCTTCACTCTGTTTTCCTCTGGACCCAGAGAGACCAGTAGTTGTATCTTAGATGACTGTTAATGATCTTTTAAGACTTTAGTAGCTACTCATCAAAGTAGGATTGTGGTCCATTGTCTTTGTGGATGATGTTATCAGATGCACCTCGGCTGCCCTCAGACTGTGGCCCTGATCCCCCTGCTCATTCTCTCCATGTGTTTGGTTAGGTCTAAGAAGGTGTCATCCCTGACTCCTATATTATCACATTCATGGATATACAAGGAATCTTCAAAAACTTCATGAAACTGTTTCATTATCTTTTAAGTTTGTTTTCCCACGAACTTAAAATAACTCCCTTCTCCTGCCATGTATTTGCAGCAGAGGTAAATACTCATGTAGAAGTATCCATAAGCCTTCATATATTTGTATTATGTGTATAAGTGTGTGCATGTTCGTGTGTGTGCATATATATGTGTGTATATATATATTTCCCACTCTCCCTCCCACACACACTCAGTCCATGTCCATGGAAGCATCCACTCATAGCTGACTGCCTTTGCAGCCTTGTGTATGTGACAGGGTTTACCTAGTGGCCTTGAAGTCTTGCTCCAACCCCATGTCTTCCTCTGTGTTTATCACTTGTTTTTCCCGACTTCCGACCTCCTTTCTGTGTGTTCCCCTCCCCTCCCCTGCACTCACTTGACTTGTCTGTCCGGTACATCATCCCTCCACTTTCCTCCCCTCCTTGGATAACCATTTCTTTATGCATGAAAACCTTTGGACATTTTACTGTTGGGATCTCCTTGGTCATTTATGATTGACTAATTCCATTTAACATACGGTCCTCCATGGTTATTCATCTTATGAGGTGACTCACCGATTTCATCTTTACTTTTTAATGGTGTATAGTACTTATGTATTGTATATATGAACCATTGTTTGTTATCCATTATCCTGTTGATGGGAATTTAAATGGCTCCCACTCTCTCGCTGTTGTGAACATGGCTGTGCATTCCTCTCTTCATATCATGGCTCTTACTTCTCTAGCATGTATACCAAGCAGAGAGGTTGCTGGGTTCTAAGGCATTTCCATTTCTATCACAGTTGCAACGCTTTACAGTCCTGCCACAAGTGTATGAGGCTGACAGTCTATCCATAGCCTTGCCAGCACCTGTTGTTCTCTGCGTTTTGAACTTTGCTGCCCATGCTGGTGTGAGATAGTATCCTTCTTAAATTTGCATCTCTTTAGTGGCAAATGACCACAAGCACTTCATAGTTTGGGGCTGCTGTAATATCTTCATGGGCAATTTTTTGGATGACTCAACTTTTACTTAGTTACCTTAAAGCATCAGAAAATGATTTCATAATTTTTTCAAAAGTAAATATAAACCAGCATCTTCTGTCATACTGCAATTAGACATGGTGTTCTAGTTATGGGGGAACCATCACGAGCTCGTTATCTTGGCAGCAGCATTTAGCCCTTCATCACCCCAGCCTCTTTGTCTTTGGAAGGTCAGGCCAGACTTTATTCTTGAGCGTCACGTGCTTCTTATGCTCTCTTTTTCTACTCTTCTCTTCTAATATCCTTTGTCGTTATGCCATTTGAAGTGAATTTGACATGTGGTTAATTGCATTGATGTAGTTCATTTACGGGCTTACTACTCATTTCAATAGGAAGACACTCATCACTTTATACATTGTCTAAATGACTAAATAATTGTTCTTCCCTGATGAAACATACAATGTTCCTTTATTCTTTAATGCCCCCCCATTATCATGAGCAAATTCTACCTTTAAAATCTGACTAGATCAGAGGATGTACATAGATACAGATAAGAGCTGGAAACACAGAGAATCTAGGACAGATAATCCCCTCAGAACCAATAATGAGAGTAGCAATACCAGGAGGGGAAGGGGAGGTGAAGGGAGAAAGGAGGAATCAATCACAACGATCCACATACAACCCCTTCCTAGGGGGACAGACAATAGAAAGGTGGGTGAAGGGAGACAGTGGTCGGTGTACAACATAAAAAAAAAGATAAACTATAAAGGGTTCTGGAGCAAGGGAGGGTGGGGGAGGGAGAAATGAGCTGATACTAAATAGAAAACGTTTTGAAAATGATGATGGCAATAGATGTGCTTCACACAATGGATGGATGGATGGGTTGTGATTAGAGCTATAAGAATCCCCAATAAAATGATTTTAAAAACTATACTTTTGGGTGCTTAAAACTTCCTGGGGGACTATCAGAGTAGGTGAGCAGGGAGGGGTGGCCTAAGG
>PVJH01012533.1:0-60942 GCA_004026705.1 Nesogale talazaci | reverse complement strand
TTGCTGATGGTAGGACAAAGTAGAGTAATTGATCTCCAGACTCCCAGTTACATGCTTGTCACTTTTGACTTTAGTTATTCTGAGTTACAAACATTGCACATAGGTCAGTATCTTGTTTTGAGTTTGCTCTTTTTCTTGGTGTGTGTGCATGTGCAAGAGAAAAACTCATGTTAAAAGGGAGGGAGAAAAATAGACTGTTTATTCCCATAAAAAGTTAGTCTCAGAAACCTACAGGGGAAGTTCTATGCTGGGTTGCTTTAAGTCAAAAGCAACTCCATTTGATGGCAGGGGGGAAATGTTAAAAGGCAGACATGTTTTTATTTCAAAACATCTATCTCTTCTTGCTGTTGGTCTCCTCCTCCTCTTTTTCAAAGGACCTGTGTGGGGTATTTACAAAACTAAGCTAAGTTAAGAGCCTGTTAGAATCTTACAATAAATCTTTAGGCCAGATATTTTTAGAGGCTTTGGTTGTCCAATCTTTCCCTTCTGAAGAATCAGGATTAAGAAATGCTATCTTTTTCTTGATGATATGTTCATCAACATTGGTTGGCACTGATGAGGGATCAACATAGAATGCAACGGAAATTCATGCAGATTGATATTAGATTGATAACCTAATCTGCATGATATATGTTTTTCTGCCTATGAAACGAGCCTAATCAACTATAATGACTCTGATTTTGGGAAATGGAATTGGGCCTAAAACTTAGTCCTCATGAGGAAACATACTGGGTAAAACCACTGGTCATGAGCTATTGTATTGGTTTTGAGAAGAAAACCTTAACTCTAAATTGAATATATTGCTCAAAACCTAGCAATGATCACATCTAGACTTCCATTTTGGTTAAGTATCTGATAGAAATTCTGACTTGTATCTTAAGTGAGAAAGCATAGTAGATTTTATTTGAGAATTAGGCTGGTGCTAGGGAACAGATATTGGGGGCAACGCCACATACCCAAACTAAAACCCAATGCCATTAAGTCAATTCCAACTCATAATCACCTTATACACCTGCTTCTGATGGTGGATTCCAACTCAGAGCTCTCAGGCATGTAGAGAGAACTCACAGTTCCATAGGGCTTTGGAGGCTGTCATTTTTCAGAAGCATATCATTGGACCCGTCTTCCAAGACAGCTCTGGGTGAATTTGAACCACCAACCTTTTAAGTCAAATGCTTACCTATTTGCACCAGATACTCAACTACTCTTAAGTACTTGTCTAGAATCCTTACTGTTGACATAGTTATGTGCCTGGAACTGAGAGGAGGTTGGAGAAGGAGTGGGGAGGAGCCAAAGGATAGCCCTGGTGGTATAGTGTGTCACAGGCTAGACTGCTAATTGCAAGATCAGTGGTTTGAAACCATCAGTCCCTCCAGAGCGAAAAGATGAGGCTCTTCCCTCCTGTACAGAGTGACTGTCTCAGAAACACACAGGGGCAGTTTGGGTCTCTGTGAGTCAGAATCAGCTCAGTGGCACTGAGGGGTTTGGGGTTTTGCAGGAAGTAGAAGTTTCTTTCTGGTTTCTACTGAACTTTTTGGCAGTTTCCCCGATGGGCTTGTACATGATCATTTTCTCCTCCATTAACAGAAATCCTGTTACAGAAATTTCAAAGTATGGTGATACATTACTGGGTGGGTGGTGGGTCAAAATAAGTTAGTGGGTGTGACCGGCACAAAGGAATAATAATAGTAACTTGACCAGGATAGAAGCAGTCAATGTGAATTACCCACCGTGAGAGCAAATTCTGTGTCACGAAACTTTTAGTGTTACTTACAGCTGTCCAGGTGTGTTTATCCATGGTATAAAATGTATTTCTTACGGTGTGTTCTCATCAGAACACTTGAACGGGTGTGTTGTAGTGTCTAGCTCATGTGCTCTCTTCTTTAAGAGCTCGGTGTGAATTATGCCAATCATGAATGATTTCTCAGTCCCTTTGCTCCACTCTTACTTATTTATTTGTTTGATACTTGCCTAAGGTTTCCCTGCTTTCTCTCAAGCCCTTGCCTTTTTCTGTCCAATTGAACTTCAGCTCTTTAAAAGACTTGTCTTGTAGGTTTTTCTGTGTACTTGTTAGTCTCTGCATTTCAAACCTAATCAAGACATGCAAATGGCTGAATGCTTTATGTACTCAATGAAAGCGAATCCGATCTCAGCTCACCTGCTCCTCTTACAGGGATCCTTGTTTTTAACCTGTGTCCTGCCCTATCGGCCCGCCCCCCTCCCTGCTTCTAGCTCCAACTTTGCATTGCCTTTGTGGTTTTTATTGAAATGTAAAGGTAAATGTTTCTGTGGTTATTTGATTTGTTTCCTTTACCAGGGGTAAACATGAATAGGCCAGGTCTGCTGAGCTAAGCTGTACCTAGCACAGGGCTACACCTTGCATGGCGGGCCTTCGATAAATATTTGTTGACTGACTGACTGGCAGGCTAAGGTGGTCTAAAGAATGACTGGTACATTGTTTCCGACAGAGGCAGCAGCTGTCCTGTTCCCACTTGCTATTAGGAAAGAGTTGGCTAATGAATTTGGGGTGAGAAGAGAAAACTCCGGGCATTAAAACATTCAAATAGTGGCAGTGGCATTTTCTCATTGTCCAGCTCTGCTGTTTCAGCAGTCTCTCTTTTCAATCATCTATACCTGGCTATTTAAATGGGAAGTTGTAAGAAACAGCAATATAAGTGACATGTCTGCAGTTAAAAAAAACAAAACCCCAAAAGTAGGAGGGCAAGAGTGATTGTGGCTGTATGTGTGCATTTAGTTGGTGGCCTCCAGGAGGAGGCCTTGAGTGTGCTTCTTCTCGATGACCTCACAGTCCTTTTCTGAGTACATAAACTCAAACTGTGACTGCTCCATGTGTCTCTGCGTTGACTGACACTGTGGACCGAAGTTCTGGGTTAAAATGCAATAGGCATTTTTGACATATATTTTGGAATATTCATATATTTCCTCCAGCCTTTTATAATTGTGTTTTTTTTTTTTTAGGTGGGGGGATCACCGCTCTCCGGTGGTGGGAGTAGGAGGCCCAGCCCCACTGCTGGAATTGAACCTCTGTCCCAGTGGGCCGCAGTCCCGCTCACAACCACTGCGCCACCAGGGCTCAGCCCTGTAATTGTGTTTTTAATTGTCTTTTCATGCTTTCAATTTTCTGTTTTCAAGTTTTGGGTTCTGCATTGGGCGCTGCTACAAGGTCAGCCATTCAAAACTATCAGCTTCTCTGTGGGAGAAAGGAGACTGTCTGTCCCTGTAAAGATTTCCAGTATTGGAAACGCACTGGCACAGCTCTGCTCTGGCCTGTGGGTTGCTGTGAATCGGAAAAGACTCACTGACAGTGGACACTAGCATTGCTGTTGTTGCTGTCCCGTACTGTGGAGTTGGTTCTCACTCAGAGAGCGCCCGTACAACTGAACAAAACACTGCCCAACCCTTTACCATGCTCATAATGATTGCTATGCTTAAGCCAGCCTGTCAGTCCATCTAATTGAGGGTCTTCTTTTTTTTTTTTTTTTGCTGACCCACTACTTTACTAAGAATGATGTCCTTCCCTAAGGACTAATCTCTCCTGATATGCCCAAAGAACTTGAAATCATAGGAGAAATCACCTCCATGGACATTAAAAACTCAACTCCCTGCCATGGAGTCAATGCTGCCTCGTAGTGACCGGATAGGACAGCGCAGCACGCCCTATGGGCTTCTGACACTGAATTGTAAACGGCAGTAGAAAGTCCCATCATTCGCCCATGGGTCAGCGGGTGGTTTCAAACTTCTCCTTTCACATGGAAGTCCAACCCTTACGCACTGCTCCACCAGAGCTCCTTGCATTGACCTGAGGAATGGATAAATTCAGGCCTGCATACGTTCTATATGGATTCTTGGACTCAATTTCAAATTTGGGTTCTAAGACTTTCTAGACATGCCATCTTGAAAAGTAAGCTTCTCTGAATCTTAGTATTCTGATCTGTTAGTAAGAACTTTAATTTAGCATCATCTAGGGGATTCAGGTATTTTGGAAAATGCTGGGAGAGAAAGACATCAGAAGCATGATAGGGAAAAAAAGATAATCGAATGATATGTACTTGCAGACTGAAGTGCACCAGGCTATAGCAGTGCAGACATTGGAGCAATAATTTATATTTTATCCAACAGGGGTTTATATCTCCCTGCTTTTTGCTTAGCTTTTGCCACTTGCTGGCTTAGGCAGAATAGAGTTTTCTTTTTGACCCCCACCGTCTGTCCTTGCTTACGTGAAATTGTAATCGTTGAAGTCAAGAGCAGAAATGAGATAACAATAGTGGAGATTCCAAGGAGGACTGCATTTTTGCCTCTGCATTTTGTTTGAGTTTTCCATTTCAGTGTGTCATGTTGATTAGTGCTTGATACAGTTGTTGCAGAAATTTTAGTTTGGAAGTATTTTAAACATAATTAGGTAAATGACATGCTTCACAAGAATAGATCATTTATGCTGGCTTTTAGAGATCAGAATTTTAGAAGCTGATGAGAGGAGTAAAGATCAACCTTTTCTTGTTTTATAAAAATGGCATTATTTTATTTTTTTAAATTAACACAGTTTGAGGAAATTAGATGGAAAACTGGGAATGACAGTTTTATCCTTTACTCTTTGTGTATGTGTGAAGATGTATGACTGTATTTTCTCTGCTTCTGCTTCAAAGATGTCTCCCTTTTATTATGTGCAAAGTATGCCAGTTCAATATTTTGGGGAAATGATGTGCTTGGGAAATGCTATAACAACTGTAGGTAATTTTATATGATGAAACCTTACAGTGCTAGTAAAGCTAAGAAAATCATCCTGTGATTAAAAAAAAGCCCCACTTATCTATTTTTAAAAAATCTATATATTTCTGATGTGCTTTTAATATGTAATAATGCAGCCACTCAAGTTACCCCACGTTTCCCACCAGCTGGGGAACTGGCTTTGGCAGTAGGCCACCCTGTAGGCTTTGGCCAGGAGCCAGCCCACAAGAAAAGGCAGCATGGAAGTCGTGTGAGGAGAATTAGTTAGGCTTTTAATTAACTCACCCTTTCCTGTTGTAGGGAGGTATACAGCCTCATTTCTTCAATTATACTTCAAATGATCAAACTAGGCCACATATTGACATAAGCAATAAAACGGTTTACTGAGCTCTCAAGATGATAGTACAAGAAGGTCTTAGAGACACTCAGCCTGCAAACATTGGAGACTGCAAACATTTATAGAGAGATGTAGAGATCAGAGGAGTCGCCCTGGATGGCACACATCAAGTCTTTGCTACTCACGGATACGGTGGTTTTAACTCGCCGAGGGCACACAGAGGAAGGATGTTCTGAAGGCCACCATTCAACACCATTAAACAGCACATTTCTAGCCTGACGTACATGGGGCCCCATGGGTCAGCATGGACTCAACACCACCGGGTGGAGAGAGTGCAGGTGCCTCCGGACTGCTTAACCCGGATCTAGTCCATGTAGATGCCTCCTGGGTGTGGATGACATAGGTGGAGTTTTTTGAAGTAAACTTTTAAACATGGTCAGGCCAGTCCATTTGTACATAGCGAACATGGGCACAGGAGCCCCTGTGGCCCAACAGGTGATGGGTTAGGCTGCTACCTGCAAGGTTAGCACTTTGAACGCACCAGCGGCTCACAGGAGAAAGACAAGGCTTTCTGCTTCTCAAAAGAACGTACAGTTTTGTAAGCTCACAGGAGCAGTTCTATCAACTTTATCCTATAGGAATTGACTCATGGAAGTGAGTTTGTTTTAACATGAGCACGCATAAGCATATTTAATTGATTGACATTTATTTATACTTGTGGGCTATCGGCCTATGGGATCCATAGTCTGGGCAGGTTTTCCATTAGGATGCCTCCCTCCCCTCGTACCCCTGCAAGACCATCATACTTTAAGGTCGCACTTTTGTGTGGTCATATATAAAGTGTTTCTGAAGTCAATTTTAAAAAATAAAAATGTTTATTGTTATCCCATAAAGAAAGTCCTGAGGGAAGGCACTCAGAGCTTGGTTCATTCCATGTGAAAACCAGGCTTTATCCACTAAAGGAAGTAGCCTTTTCCCAGTGCCATGATATGCAGATCTACACAGCAGTGTTTCTGAAGTGTAATGAGTGCAGACCAGCCTATGGTGGTAGGAACCCAGAGGTGGAGGGATAAAAGATGTGTTGCTAGTTAATGCAGCTGCTTGCGACTTCTGCACGCTGTTGAGACGTAGCTGAGGAGTGTTCAGACATCAGCCCTGAAATGTCTATGAGCACAGTTCTAACTTGACATACATGGGGTTGCCATGAATCTGTATTGACTGACCACCAACGGGATGGAGAGATAGGAGGTGTCGCAAGGTTTGGGAGTCTGATCCCAGTCAGTGTAGACACCTGTATAATGAAGATAGTCTATTCTTTATTTCCCAGAAAAGTTAGTAGACATTAAATGATTAAACTGGAATCCCTAGCTTATATTTTCCAAATGCAAATTATGGAGTTTTGATTGAGCTCTTGTGAGCTACTTTTTAAGGCTATGCCCACATTTTGTAAAGGGTAAACAAAAATTCTTTTTCTTCCCAACATTCTCCTCCTTTCTGCTTCCCCCATAAGCCATTCCTTTTGTCAAATCATTTGAAAAATTGTTAATTACATTTCAGTTCATTAATTTTATGCACCAGTTATCAAACCATCCAAAGACTTGCCCATCCCCCCTTTGATTTCTGTGCTTTATTTGTGGAATACTATCTTCCTCCTCTCTTAACACAGCACCTGTCTTCCTGCTAGCTGACTGCTCCATCTTCTCTCCCTTACCCACCCCACCTCAGTAACAACAGTCTCTGCCTCCTTAGGCACAAACACTTGCTTCTTATCTTTATAACAGTAATCTCACTCAGTATTTGTCCCTTAGAGACTGACTAGTTTCACTTAGCACAATATTTTCCAAGTCCATCCATGCCATGAGGTGCTTTATTATTTTTCAGTGCTGCATAGTATTCCTGTGTGTGTGTGTGTGTGTGTGTGTGTGTGTGCGTGCCAAAGTTTCTTTACCCATTCTTCTACAGATAGGCATTGAGGCTGTTTCCATCTTCTTGCTACTCTGAGCGGTGCTGTGATAAACATGGGTGTATGTACTTCTGTTTGTGCTCCAACTCCTCCTCCTTGGGACTTACTTCCTGTTCTCCCATTCAGTCTGTCTCTCCCAATTCTCTTCCTTCTCCTCAGCATATATTTTATTTGAAGACTATTTTACATGATAGTGGATAGTATCTTAATGTTAGCCATATAGCTAATTTTAATTGTTAAACTTTTTCCTGTGAAAATGTTTAATGAAAGTGCTGCTTTCTGGCTTTTAGCAGTAGTGTTTGGAGTTTATAGTTGAGCTTAGAGGCTTAGTACATATAATAAGCACATTGCTAAACTGAAGAGTTTCAAATTCATGCTGTGAGAAGGACCCAAGGGAAAGAGAGTTAGCAAGCAATAACAAGAGATGTCGGATTTATTGTGCCCTATATTTTGAAGCACACTAGCTAAGGCTTTGTAAAGAGACTTCCATAGAATAATAAAATGTTATAGCCCAAAGAGGTTTGAGAGATGATTTAGTCCAAACTCCTCATAGTAGAGGAATAGAGCGATGAAGTGACTTCTTTCAGGTCACATAGCCAGTGAGCAATATAGTTGGTCCTTGGTTTCAGGTCAGAGTCCTTTGGCAGTGCTATCAGTTAAGAAGGTGCTTGGGTACTAACTAATAGGTTATTATTTTGAGTCCATTTAGAGGAATCTCAGAAGGAAGTCCTGTGGTCAATTAAAAAACAAAACAAAAACATCTTTCACTTTTCATCTAACTCTCTTTTGACCTCCTACAGGGTTGTCATGAATTGGAACTGACTGGACAGGAGTTGGTTTCAACGAAAGGGACATGAACCCTTATCCTCAATCTTCTCTTTAAATAATGATCTCGTCAGAAATTACTCACTGCCTTCAAATGGCGCCTGACGCAGTGACTCCATAGGAGAGAGAACTGCCTTGGTGGGTAGACTAGAGAAACAAGTCCACAGAAACTCAGATATATATAAAAGAGAGTTTCATATAAAGACTAAATGTACATTAAGAAAGCATCCCAACCCAGTGCTGTCCAAACCCTAAGTCCAACATTAGCCTCTATGTTTGACACCATTCTACAAAATTCTCTTCAATGTCACAAAACACACTCAATGACATAGATTGCAGGAGGAAAGTCAACTCAGTGAGTGGGTAAGCATCTCAGCACTGGCAGGAGTATCTATGATGCTGTTGCAGCAGCCAGGGCTCCATCAGGGTAGATCCATGTGGCTCCTCCTCAGGGATGTCTCACAGGAAGTGAACCTTGCAAGCTGACGCAGGGAACTGGCTAAGGTAGCTGCACCCTGGTCCAACCATCAGAAAGCAAGAGACCTGAGAACTACAAAGGCTAGGCTCACCAAGTCATTTATCTCTCCACCCTTCAATTAATCTCACATGACTCTTCAATTAATCTTACATGTGTTTGTCAGCCAGATTGGCACAATAAACCGTACCTAACTTAGTGGGTTTTCAAGGCTATAACTCTTTTGGGAGGAGAAAGACTCATCTTTTTTCTGCACAGTGGCTGGTGGTTTGGAACTGCAAACCCTGCAGTTAGCAGCCCGACATGTAACCTTCCCCCCCCCCCCTGCCCCCATCATCAGGGTTCCTTCATAAGAAATTAGGATAACATAAAAGCAAAATCAATTAAGACACATTAAGATCGGTGTATTGACATTTGTATATCTGCATTTCTTTCAGACTGTTTCAAAGAGGTTTTAATTTTGCTGTTTGAGAGGCTGAACTTCTGTGCCAGAAGCTGTGTCTCCCCCAATGCCCCAATCTTGCCTTTTTAACCTCTCAACTAATAGGTAATTCTTAAAGGCCTCTTGGACGTCCTGAGTAGAAACCTGAAGAGTGATGTGAATCACAATGCCAAGCGGTTATGTTGAGGCACAAAATAAAGACATAAATGGGTGGGGAGTGGAGTAGGTGAGACCTTCATACATCAGAGTTTGGAGTCAGAGGACAGGCATTGCTGATGGGTGGGGAGACAGTTTCCAGAACTTATCTGACACATAAAAGAGATAGAGTTGTTTCTATGCCAATCTACTTAATGTAAATGAATCTCTAAAGAAGTATATGTTACCTGCTCATTTTGTCTTATTTTGCTTTTCTCTGAATAGCCTAAGGTTTTAGGAGCTTAGAGAAAAAATACTCCTTCTTATGAGTGACTAGATTGTCCCTCATTCTTATTTTTTTTTCGAGACATCACTGCCCTCTGGTAGGAGTGGGAGGCCCAGCCTTGCTGCTGCTGGATTTGTACTGCCGAGCCAGTCAGCTGCAGTCCCACACTCAACCACTACACTACCGGGGCTCAGCCCAACTATTGGGCCTCAGTCTGTCCCTCATTCTTTATGTTCCTTTTTAGTTTGTTCACTTCCTAGAGTTGTTAAAGGCCATTGGACTTACAAATTTTATAATACAATTCTGAAATAAATGACTGATTTTGAGGCACACCTTATAAACTTGGGAAGATAAGAAGTTCAAAGAATACTCATCTGGTACTTTAATGCCTTATTATTATTTTTAGAAAATCTTGGTGTGAATGCATTTGCATTATTTAAAGTCATGCATGTGTATAATAGAAAACATGGGAATGATAGAATAGATGTATATAATCAAGATATAGTAATTAACTCCCTACACCAAATTTGCTAGTATTTTGAAAGTTTTTTTGTTGATTTGTTTTTCCTTGTATATTTTCTTTAATTCTTCCCCCCAGGAATGAACATATATATATATGGGGGGGGCATCACTGCCCTTTGGTGGTTGTGGGAGCTACCCAGCACTGCTCCTGAGAGCCGCTGCTGGATTTGAACCGCCAAGCCCACAGGCTGCAGTCCCACACTCAACCACTTATGCCATCGAGACTCAGGCCAGATACATACACACACACACACACACACACATATATAATCTTATGAGTGACTAGATTGTCCCTCTTTATATATATATATATATATATATATATATATACACACACACACATATATATAATATTAAGTCAGAAACCCTGATATCAGACTGCCCCTGGCAGCTTACTGCATCGGGGTGATGTTGTGCATGCTGAAGTAGTTTCTGGTGCTCTGTGGGGTTTGCAAAGCTGTCATCTCTCTGGGGGCAGCTTGGCAGATCTTTGCTCCTGTCGACCTGTCATGAGTGCTAGACACTGCATTTTCAGTTAAGTCCAGTGCTTAACCATTGTGTAAGAGGCTCTTCGTTCTTCGTAACCTACCGAACATTTATGCTATAATTTAATTATATGCTTTCCTCTGTGGAAACTTAGGTTGTGCATGGTTTTAAAATACTTATATTTTTCATTGTGCCAGGGATATACCCAACAAAACCCACATCAATTAAACAGTGTCTACAAGCTGGTGACAGAGTGGGTTGTGCATTGCGCTGCTGAAGCTAATTCAGTTGTTCAAGACCACCAGCAGCTGCTGGGAAGGGTGAGGCTTTCTGCGCCGGTGATGTTCCTGTGATGCTCTGCTCCTGCAATGGAACCTCCCAGGGAAAAGTCCCCTGTACCTTATAGGGTATCTATCAGTAAAAATGGACGTGATAGCAGTGAGAAGTGTGTAATTCTGTGAAATCTCTACCTCGAGCTCTGTATATTTACCATCGCTTTACTCCCTGTTCTGGTACAAGTATTCACTTTTTGGATTGACCTCACCATATTCATTGGAGACAGGCTGCTGCTATCAGGTAGGAATTAGCTATGAATTAGCTATGAATCCCAAAGCTATGAATTCAAACCCAAAGGTGAAACTGTCTGCTCTTGCAAAGATTTACAGTCTTGGCAATCCAACACGGAGTCACTGTGAGTCAGAATCAAAGGAATGGCCGTACACCTGGCTTTGGAGCTGTATAACTGTGAGGCAGGTGGTTGCTAACAGATCGAGTTCAAAGCAGTCAATCCAAGGAAGACATGTGACTCAATGTAGGCCAATCTGATTTCTCTCCTTGAAGTATTCTGTCTCCTGGGGTTTCTAAGTGATGATGATGATGATGATGATGATGATGATAAAAGGCAGAGCTGCCTATTACTAGGACTCCTGAGAACTTTGCATTTGAGAAGAAGAAGGTGAAGGACAAAGAGCAAAGTTCAGATGGGACTGACTCTGTGTGTTGCTGATAATGAGAGGATAAAAAGAAAGGGACAAAAAGCTAGAGAGGAGAAAGGGATGAGGACAAGAAGGAAATGGAAGAGCGAGTACAAGCCTTTGCATTCAGTGATTACAGAGATCTGTTCTTTTGAGGTACATGAGCCAAGAAATCCTTTTCTGTTATTAAGTTAGTTTGAGTAGGATTCTGTCATCTGTCTTTGGAAGGTCTTAATATGTATCACACATTTGTTTCTGAGAGTTTCTTTTTAAATTCGAAATCAATGAACAACTTTCCCAATCTACATTGTGCTTATCTAAAGTGACCAGATTTTAAGTGGGACACCACTGACAGTGGGGGGTGGTTAGCGTTCCCTTGATTAAAAATTTGGTCTATATGGAATGTGGTAGTCATGTACTTCTGTTAATTTTATGATTGAAATGTAGGAGTGGAGTCTAGCCTGTTAATCTGGAGATAGCCACTGAGTAGCCAATGAGGCCTCTATGTGGGCATGGCTTTCTCCTGAGACTTCTGGGAAATCTCGTGATATTTCCCTGGGGAAGATGGGAAGCTATCTTACCCAGTTGTTGGGAATTAGTCTCAGAGACGATGAGTCATGAATAAGACATGATGGCAGCGTCCAAGAAGCTGAAGGAGCCGGCGGAGAGACCACACAGCTTTGCCCTGATGGAGCCATACTTCTAAAGCTGGAGAGGCCACATGGAAACCTCTGCCAGCAATGAGTTACTTCTGCTGTTGATGGACCCTGAGCCCTGGAAGCGAGGAGCCAAGGGGAGACCCCTGCCAGCGCTGGGATTCTCCACTCACTGACCTGTGACTTCGTGAGTCGGAAGGAGACTTTATAGACTGGTTTCGGGCATATGGGCTACTATCAGACTTATGACTTTGAACTGGATTGGGCTCAATGTCTTGTTCCTCTTGTATATAGACCTTTCCCCTATATCTATATGCTTGTCTATGTATTTGTTTCTCTAGTTTACCTGGACTAACACATGGAGCAACATGAATTTTCATAGACTGCAAAAACAGTATTGTAATATATTATTGTAATTTTAAAACACTGTGGGACATTGTTAAATTGTTAAAAAGCAGGATGTCTGATCACTTTAGCTTATAATACATCTTAATCATAATCTCCACTCCATCATTGTTCAAATGGCTATCCATACTTAAACTAAAAATATTAAATGGTTTCTAGGTTTTATAAGTCAAGATTCGTGACAATTATAACTAGAGGTAAATATCTTCTAATTTGACATATGAGGTGTTGGATGGATACTAAAAATTTATGGTCATTCATTCTGGAACTTAAATTTAATAAGATAGTTTTGTAACTTTTTCCCCTTCTATTTCCATTTTCTCTATACTATCTCTTCACAGGAAGAAAAATTATATGGAAAGATCCATTTTGCTGTCATTGGACTTTTAATTCGTTCATGAAAAAGTAAATTTTTAATTTATTTTCCTCAAGAGCATAGATTATATTTCTGAAATATGATATTTGGAGGGAGAAAGACAAGACTTTCTGTTCCCTTAAAGAATCACAGTCTGCTAAACTCAGGGGTAGCTCGATCCTGTCCTCAAGGTCACTGTGAGTCAGCATCCACTTGAGGTCAGTGAAAAGAAGAAAAATGAATGTTTGGAGTTTATATAGAATGACATTTGAGGGGGCATCATGACAATTTCAGGAATCTAGAGCGTGACACTGCAAAAATAGGGTGAGTTGGTTTGGACCATTGATTTGAGCAATTCCTACATCTTCTATCATAGAGCAGATATACGCAGTTCCTGGGTGGGGACAGGTGGGGCATGAGGCGAGGAGAGCCCTTGGAGAGACACCTTTCTTTATTGTAGGATTATCAAAGCCTCTAAAATGCTATTGATCTACATTGTCAATCCTGCAAGGGAGAATGCAAGATCTTTTTTAGCTATGGGGCAAGCTTCTTAATTAACATATTCATCTGTGGTCTGGTGGAAATAGAGGAGGGACAAGATGGGACTTTGTTTTCTCTGTCATTTGCAATGTTGGAACATGGGTACAAATGAGCACCCATATATCATGTTCCCAAATAGCTTTCCACTATAAACTAAGATAAAAATGATTAAATTAGCCATGCACTCTGCGCCTTCCTTGACTAATAGTACTTGTAAAACAACCTGAATGGCCAGGTTCTCCTTTAGGATTTCTGGATTTCCTGGAGCTCTGTGTCTCTACACCCACAGTTGTCATGTTTGAGTGCACTATTGCAGGCCAGTTGCAGCCAGTGTCAATCCAACTTATCAGCGGTCTTCCTCTGTTTTGCTGCCATTCTACTTTACCAAGCCCCATGTCCTTTCCCAGGGAATGGTCTCTCTCGATAACATGTCCCAAGTATATGAACAGAAGCTGTTATCCTTGCTTTTAAGGAGGATACTGTCTATACTTCTTCCAAGGCAGATTCCTTTGTTCTCCTGGAAATCCATGGTATTTACAATAGTCTTTGTCAGTACCAAAATCTGAATGCATAATTCTCTTTAGATCTTTCTTATCAGCATCCAAAATACATAGGAACCAACAAATGCACACTCTCCAGTCTTTGGTCGGCGGAACTTACCCATAGCTCCGCAAGTCTCTATAGATTTAATCAGTGGAGCTGTTTCTATAACACTCTTTATTAAACATGTGATGTGATGGATTATTGCAGGCAGATTTAAAATGGAAAAAATAATTCTTCAGACAAAAGTTTCTGTTATTTGTAATATTCAGTTATTTGAAATGCTTTGTTGCGATGACAGCATTAAAGTGGAGGCTAATGTATTTGAAGTGAGACTCCTGTAAACTTCTAGATGAATGGCCATCACTAACATCAGAACTACCATTCTGACACTGAACATCTCATGCTGCATAACCTGTTTGGCTTTTAAAAAGAGACAGTGTGTGTTTTAGCATCTCCTCATCTCCACCTTCTGGCCACCAGGTTGTGCTCCTGGCTCCTCTCAGAGGGCCTCTTTCTCACTTACCTTTCCACCTCGGAGATGCTGTAAGTGCACGCCGTGAATACCACAGGCGCTTTCATGCAAAGTCTCTCCCGCTTGTGCGGAGGCTGTGTGGCAGGTGTAATGAAGAGTGTACTAAGCAGAGCTCAGATTATCCTCTGCTAAGGGTTCCTTAGGCTATTTGATGTGAGACTCCTTCCTGTCCTCTAACTAAAGCTCCCTTTGAGTCTGGAGCAGTGTTTGCTAAAGAATATTGACTAACTGGATCTTGGCTTATTGGACCCTGTTAAAAGACTCTCTCCTACCCCCCTACCCCTCCAGCCCTGCACCCCGCTGCCTTTTTTCTTCCGACTGCTACAGTCTTTTTTTTTTTTGAAAGAGTGTTGTTATATTACTGCAACAAAATGGGGATTTGCCATTATACGAGGTGGATGAGGCAGGAGAATACTGAGTGAGTAGGCATCATGTGTGCTGTGAATTGATGTTGTTGACAGACATCAACTGTGACAATACTCTACTACAGATTTCTTTCTTCTTTGCAGCTGAGGTTCAGAGACATGAATTACACTTGATTGCATGATACCTTGACTTAGAAATTATAAACAGAATGGCATGCCCTAACCATGCTTATTTACACCAAACACCCTAGTTTGCTGTTTCCCCTCTGGCTTTTCTTAAACAAGCAATTTATTCTCAACAGTTTTAAATTTAAAATCAATATTTCTAATAAAATAGTTTTACACTTTTCATCTTTATGTATGGACATGTATTGGAAGAGAAGCCAAATGAGTTTAAGCAGTCAAGACGAGGCTGTCAATAATAAAAATAAATTCTAGGCAAGTTTATGAAAACCAAATATTTCTGTTTCTCTTTCAATATTAAAGTGAACATGAATGGACAGCTGGTATAAGTTTTCATTCACTCACTCTATAGTAAATAGTAAAAATGGTTTCAAGGAAAGCAAATTGATTGCACTCCAGTTAAAAAATGCATTTGGTATGTTGGAAATATAAACAATTTACTCTTTAAAAACAAATAGTGAGTAAATTTCTTCATTGATAGTATGCTTCCACAGAGCAAACATAGAGAAAATTTACCAGGGAATTAGTAATTTAAAAGCTTTCTTGAAGTTGCTCAATTTACTTATATTGAGATATTACCTAATTTACTTTCTGAGTACTTGAAGAGGTCAGAAACAAGCTTTTAAAATAGCACACAATGTGGGCAACATATAGGTATAATATTGCAGAAAACTCAGAAAATATAGATATTTAAATGAAGAGAATAAAAAAATCACAAATTAATGAAGGGACAAAATCACCGAAAAATGCCATTTAATGTATTAATATTTTGCTCTAGGCTCCTTCAAATGATCTGTATGTGAATTTACAAAAAGACTCATATTATGTATTTTCAATTTTATTTTGCAGTGCATTGGTAGTGCAATTTTATGTTACAAAAATGAAAACATCCTCTAAGTTATACCTTGTGAAGTCTGGCTTTCACTCATATTTCCATCTTCCTTATTATCTCCATGCCCTACTTTTAACCACTTTGATTAATTTCTTATGTATATTTCTATCATGTCTTTATACAGTAATAGCATGCAAGTCTGCATCCCTTTACTCTGAACAGTACCTCTTGGGGACGTTTCCCATTAAGTATATATTACCCACTCTTTCTCCCACTACTCCTATGTTGATGCCCTCTTCTTTTTCTCCTATCTTTTCTCCTCTTTGTTTCCTTGAAAGAAGGGATGCATGTGGAGGTGTATCTTGAATCAGACTCTTCTGAGATATAAAGAAGATTAACCAAGCAAGCTGGGAAGCACAGATGGTAAGATAGGTGCCGAATCATGAGCTCTCCAAGGAACCAGGATGCAGACACGAAAGAGGCAAGGACTTTTCTCTAGAGTTGACAAAGAGCTAGTGCTCTGAATTCAAACTGCCTTCCTACACTGTGAGAAAACAAATTGCTGTTTGTTGAGGACATTCACTTGTGGCATTTCTGTTATCGCTACATTAGAAAGCTAAGCATCTGTCAGACATTTCCCCCCCCCCCCAAAGTGTGCCTATCACTCTACAAAAGATAATTGGCAATATTCTTGACCAATGAATGATGACATTTTGAAAATTAAAAACTGTTTACCACCATGGGTTTGATGGCTATCTTACACCTAAGAGAGTTTCCTGGTCATGATATTAATGAACGTAATTTTAAAATATTGTATCCAGAAATGTATCAACATCTGAGAAATCTGCATAACTTAGCCAACATTTTCCAGATGACGCCAGTATGATGTTGCACAATCAGGCCTGGGTAATAGAGCCCTTATATATATATATATTTTTTTTTTGGGGGGGGGGAATCACTGCTTTCTGGCGGTGGGAGTAGGAGGCCCAGTCCCACTGCTGGAATTGAACCTCCGTCCCGGTGGGCCGCAGTCCCGTGCACAACCACTACGCCACCGGGGCTCAGCCCTAGAGCCCTTTTATGTGCTAGGGAAACCAACCAATTCCAATGCAAGAAGAAAAGTTTGTTGGTGTGGTTTCAGATTTCATATTGCAAATAATCTCTAAAAAGCCATCCTTTATCAAGTTTTAGTGCTGTGTCAAAGAAGAGACACAATAGTCACCTAGGCACACTGTCAAATGCTCCTCCCTTCTCTAACTGCTAGTGATGGGTTTTCTTCATGTACTTTTTTTTTTGGGGGGGGGTGTGTGCATCACTGCCTCTGGTGGTCATGGGTGCTACCCAGTTCTGCTCCTGAGAGCCGCCGCTGGATTTAAACCGACAAGCCTGTGGGCCGCAGTCCCGCACTCAACCACTTATGCCACTGGGACTCAGCCCTCTTCATAGATTTCAAAATGATGTGCTACAACACATCAAACACAGAAGTAGACATGAAAAACCAATTGTCATCAAGTAAGCCAGACATTAAAGATGTGTCCCAAAATGAATTTTTCATAAAATGATGATTTTAATAAATGATTGTGTTATGCTATTTAAGAATATATTAATTTTCTTAGTGTTTATTTCTAAATTTATAGACATCAATATTTGTAACCCATATAAACAAAACTCCAGAATTGAAGGAATATTGAGACATTCCAATAAGTAGATGTGATACTCGTCTATGCCAAGATAATTGAAAGAAACTGATAGAAAGAGATCCATGTTTGTGCTCATTTCCAAAGAAAGAGGATCCAACAGAATGTGGAAATTATTGAGCATATTCATATTATTTGTAGGAGTAGGACAGGTAGACATCCCTATCAGGGAGATGAGAGACACTCAAGGGAAAAATCACATCAGGAAAGTGGAAAGGAAAAGTAGCAGATACATCTGGGAGAACACAAGGGCATGTCTGTTGAGTGCCAATCTCCTAGTGGGTGGCAAAATAAAAGGGGGATAAAGACTAACAATACTTTTAAGGACCCTAGTATGGGTTGTATTAGACAGAGTTCTCTGGAGAAACAAAACCAAGACACTAATAATTATATATATATATATATATTTATATAGATAAATAATCTAACATAAGAAATAAAGTTAATCTATAAAGCAGTATGAATGACTTGGTGCAACTCGCTTCTGTGAGACAGCTAATACACTGGCAGTCCTTCAAGTCTTGGGGGCTGCTGGGTAGTCCTCTGTAGAGCAATTCAGGCTATCTGACCACAGGCAGCAAGCAGCAAGGCAGATCACCAACAGTCAGCCAGATGACAGGGTCCGACAGTCCCCAGCACAGGAGATGCGGCATGGTGAAGCAGGACTTGAAGGAACCTTAATTTACAGTGACACCATCCATGGATTAGGGATGAGGTGTTCCACAGGTAGTGTAGCTTGCCAATGGAGGCAGAGAAGAAGCAAGCAGCCACCTGTACACTGGTCCAAAGAGCCAAGAGCAAGGATTACTAAGCCATTTGTATCTCTACCCTTCAATTAATCACATGTGCTCATTAGTCATGTTGGCAATGTTACCTATCACAATCCAGCACTTGCTAACTTGGCACCTGTACACAGTTCTTTAACCATATATAATTCCCAGACACTAATGAAATCAAACTTATACTTAACATCAAACATCTATCATAAATATAAATGAGAACACACTAAGTCCAATTTTATCTGACATATCATAGATGAACAAAGAAAAGATATCCAATAAGCACCTATAAAGGAAATACACTAACAATCACAAACCTCACTTTTGCAATTGATCATGTGGCCATACTTATAAGTAGAACTATCTACTTCTACTACTCATTCTGTATTACCTTTTCCCTCAGCAAGTACATCAGCTAGCTGCAGTTTTTTGCTTGACATCTTGTCAGGATTGGGTTGTTGTAATTTACCACGAACTCTAATCACAGGACATGGTAGCACTGAGAGTCAGCCTATGGGATCTCCTGGATTTCAAGCATATTCTTCTTTAACTCCATTATGTAGCATCAGTCCAATTTCTCCTTGGTAATTAGGATCAATCACAACACTCAGTACCTTGACACCCTTCCTGACCTGTTGATCCAAAGACATGAGAAGTCCAAAGTGACCAGGATGCATTCTCAGCTGCCAGTTCAGTGGAATCCATGCTGTGTTTCCAGGTGGGAGAGTTCCTTCCTTCAGAACCAGGACCCCTAGGGCTAAAGCACATAAGGTGCTGGGAAAGGAAGTAAAAATACTGCAAGTGGATCATTAGGAATAATAGTGAATGGTGCCACTTCAGCTTTTAACCCTTGGTTATGGGACCCATGAATTCTGGCTATTGGAGACACAGCACCATACATTGTCCACAGGTTTAGAGCATATACAGCTTCCTAGAGAGCATTGCCCCAGTTCCACAAGTTGTTGCCACCTATTTGACGTCATAGTTGTGTCGTTAGGACCCCATTCCATTGTTCTATTAAGTCAGCTACTTAAGGATAATGAGGAACATGGTATGTTCAGTGGATTCCAGGGGTATGAGCCCACTGCCACACTGGATTTGCTGTGAAGGGACGTCCTTGATCTGAAGTGATGCTATGTGGGATGGCATGCTGGTGGATGAGGCATTCTGTAAGTCCGAGAATGGTAATTTGAGCAGAAGCATTGTGTGCAGGGGAGGCAAATCCACATCCAGGGTAGAACAAAATTCTTCCCTCTCCGTGATGGAAGAGGTTCTATGTAATCAACTTGCCACCAAGTTGTTGGTTGATCTCTCTGAGAAATGGTCCCATATTTTGCACTTAATGTTGGTTTCTGCTGCTGGCAAATGGGGCACTCAGCAGTGGCAGTGGCCAAGTCAGCCTTGGGGAATGGAAGTCCATGTTGTTGCACCCATGCATAACCTCCATCCCTACCACCATGTCCACTTTGTTCATGTGCCCATTGGGCAATAACAGAAGTGGTAAAGAGGAGGACCAGTCCCCACAGTGTGTGTCATCTTATCCACTTGATTTTTAAAGTACACCTCTTCAGAGTTAACCCTTTGGCCCATTCAGAGAGGTCCATCCACATACCTCTTCCCCACACCTCCTTGTCACCAATTTTCCAATCATGTTCCTTCCAAGTCCCTGACCATCCAGCCAAGCCATTAGCCACAGCCTATGAATCAGTACACAGTCTCACATCTGGTCATTTTTCCATGAAGGCAAACTGAACAGCCTGGTGCACTGCTCAAAGTTCTGCCCATCGGGAGGGTTTCCTTTCACCACTTTCCTTTAGGGAGATCCCAGAAAGGGGCTGTAGTGTTGCTGCTGTCCACTTACAAGGGGCACCTGAATATCATGCAGAGCCAGCTGTGAGCCAAGCATGACATTTCTGTTCTTCAGTTAAATTATTATTAGGAACACCCCAGGAGGCCATAGGTGCAGACTGGGGGAAAGAAGGTAATAAGACTGGAGTGGGGGGCTGAGCCCCAGTGGCGTAAGTGGTTGAGTGAGGAACTGCAGCCCGCGGGCTTGGCGGTTCAAATCCAGCAGCGGCTCTCAGGAGCGACACTGGGTAGTGCCCAGGACCACCAGAGGCAGTGATGCCCACAAAACAAACAAACAAACAAAAAATTTTAAAAAAAGACTGGAGTGGGGATTATGGGCATTTGGTCCACTTCTTCATGCAGCTTACCTGTACCTTCAAGTCCTGCTCTGGCTCGATCTCATGTATACCGCTTCCATTTAACAATGGAGGGTTGTTATGCACATCCAACTTTATGAAACTGTGGACCAGACAATACCTAGTTCTTGATGGCTACTTCAGACCTCATAGTGACTGTTATGCCCATGATGAGGTGTTCAATTTTCATCAAGGCCCAGTAATAGACCAACAGCTATTTTTCAAAGGGGGAGTAGTTGTCTGCAGAGGATGGCAGGATTTTACTCCCAAATCCCAATAGTCTATGCTGTGATTCACCAATTGGGGTCTGCCAAAGACGTCACAAATGATGTCTCTAGCACCATTGGGTCAGCTGGATCATATGGTACCAGTGGCAAAGCAGCTTGTATGGCAGCCTGAACCTGTTGCAGAGCCTTTTCTTGTTCTGGGCCACACTCAAAATTGGAAGTCTTTCATGTCACTTGATAAATAGGTCGAATATATTGCCTCCAAAATCTGAAGAGACCCAGGAGGCATTGTGCCTCCTGTTGTGTTTTCGGGGGTGGGGTGGGGCAGATGCATTATCTTATTCTTTCTTCATTTTAGTAGGAAGATCTCGACATACCCCACCCCTAGAAATTTTACTGAGGTGGAGGATGCTTGAATGTTCTTTGGGTTAATTTCCCATCCTCTTGTATGCAGATATTGTACTAATGAATCTGGAGTCTTTGATACAACCTCCTTAGTGGTTCCAATCAGAATGATGTCATCAATATAATGAACTCGTGTGACATTTTGTGGAGTAGACAGATGATTCAGGCCCCTTCATGTAGGAAACAGAAAGAGTTCTCCCAAATTGTCTCCCCCAAATATATGTCAAACTTAGCTGCTTGCTACAGGTGGCAAATGACCATTCACTTAGATGTCAACAGAAGGAAGTCAGGGGTTATTAAGAACCCTTAATAAGTAAGTCAGTCAGTCTCCCTAAGGGTTATCAGCCATGTAGGGCAACCAGTCTGTATTGCCTATCCCACTTCTTTCTGCAGGACACTCTTCTTTCTGATAAGGATGGTATCAGACTATTTCCTTGTAGGAACCCTTCGAGGTCAAGCCACCCAAGGATAATCAAGGTTAGGGCACCATCATTAAATCTAGTATCCGCCTTTCTTGTCACATGTATACCTCTAGTCCCTCCCTTTCTTGTCACATGTATGCTCCTAGTTCATCCCCTTCCTGTTATGCTAATGGAAATGGTACATCCCCTTCCTGTGATGTGCATTCCTATTTTATAGCCCCTTCCTGTGACACGTGGTTATCTGAAACCACAGATTAGATATAACTCTAATATATCTAATTAGTAGATATAAATCTTGGTTAGCAATAAACTTGAGCTCACTCCGGCACTCTTTGGCACCTGGCTTCCTGCCTGCAGTGTGCATGGACCTTGCTATTGAGATCATGACTGTCAGGAGATGAGCATGCTACCATGAAATGTGTCTGTCTCCATTTTAATCTCTCTTCAATCTTTTATAATTTCTGTGATTTTATTATAATCTTTACTTATTATCACTGTACAATTGTGCCTACCAGACACATAATGATGTGTTAGGGGCTGGCTCCCTTGACACCTTCAGACTAAATTATAGCACACGGTGGAAGAGTTGATATATTCCTGGGGGAGAGTTGTGAAAATGTATTGTTGCCCCTTCCAGCTGAAGGCAAACTGCATCTAGTGATCCTTTGAGACTGGTATTGAGAAGGCATTGGCCAGATCAATAGCTGCATATCAAATACCAGGAGAAAGATTAATTTGCTCAAGCAATAAAATCAGATCTGGAATAGCAACTGCATTGGAGTTAAGTTTACGATAATCCACTATCATTCTCCTGGGTTGATCTGCCTTTCTACAGACCAAATAGGTGAGTTCAATGAGGATGTGGTAAGAATCACCACCATCTTTCAAGTCTTTGATGGTGGCACTGATTTCTGCAATCCATCCAGGAATGCGGTACTACTTTTGGTTTATGATTTTCCTTGGTAATGGCAGTTCTAATGGTGTCCACTTGGCCTTTCTCCACCACGATAACCCTTATTTCTCATTTAAGGGATATGAATATGTGGGTTTTGCTAGTTACTAAGTATGTGTATTCCAATGATGCATTCTGGAACTGGAGAAATAACCAGTTATAAACCACAGAATGGGTTCAGGGACCTACTGGACTCACAGTGAGGCATATCTGAGCTAAAACTCCATTGATAACTTGGCTTCCATAAATCCCCACTCTGACTGGTGGACCTTTGAAACACTCTCGGTCTCCTGGAATTAGTGTCAGTTCAGAGCCAGTGTCCAGTAGTCCCCCAAAAGTTTTATTATTTCTTTTCCCCCAATGAACAGTCACTCTTGTGAAAGGCCACGGGTCCCTGTGGGGAAGGTTAGAAGAAAGACTGACAGTATAAACCTTCAGTGATATAGTGGGTACTCCTTCAAAGGGATCTGGCCTTCCCCTCATTCAAGGGGCTGTGGATCTGTAAACTAACAGGTTTAAGTCTGGAAATTGATCAGATGATCATGGTGACTGTCCATTCTGCTGTTCACCTGATCCAGCATTCTTCTGCCAGTATAAATCATGTAAATATTTAGTAGGTTTCCCATGTATTTAACTCCCAGGAACACCATGACTAAGTAGCCAATGTCATAAGTCCACAGGAGACATGTTGCTTTGATTACTATGGAAAACTTACTGTCTATTATAACTACTTCCATCCTCTCTCTGTTGATTCCATGCTGACACCTGCCCTCTATCACCATGGGGCCTAATCAGCCCCACCGTGGGAAAACATCAGAGTTCACTTAGGACACTTCTCACTGTTAATTCTGGTACATATAAAATAGCAATTACAGGAATCTTCAGAGATGCTGGGGCTCACTTCACAAACTTGTTCCATATGGTTGCAGTGAAGGGTATATCCTCAGAACACCCCCTTTGGGGTCTATGGAAGTATCCTGATAGATCCATTCCAACACACCAATTTCCCTCAGCTTTCGGATGCCTTCTTCTACAGTGTACCAAGGTAGGTCAGGCACCTCAAGTTGGTTTAATCTAGGCCATCTGGCAGCCCATGCTTCAGTGAACCAACCAAGTAAGGAGTTGGATCCTCTCTTAGTCTCTCTCACTGAAGCATTGAAAGAAGAGTTTGTGCCTAGGGGTCCCATATCCAGAAACTCAGGTTGCTCTAATATTACATTTCTTGCACCAGTATCCCATACCCTCAGTAACCTTTCCTAGGGACATTCCCCAGGCTTCTGCTGGTATGTTTTCAAAAGCTCGAGCAGCTCTTTGTGTGTACAGCATGTTTCTTCATGGGTAATCATCTCAACCTCACCTTTAGAAGCTTTCTGAACCTTAATTTTAGTTACAGGTCTAGAGGAAATAATGGGTGGTGAGGGTGCTTCCTGGTTGTTCTCAGCACTATCTTGTAAGACCTCTCCCTCAGGCAATGCTACAGATGCAGCCCCACCTGCCATTTCACCTTGAACAGTTTGGTTAATCTGCTCAGGTGTGGGTTGTTTTGTTGATAGTGGATTAATACCTTCAGCTGGAAGTGGTGGATCTCTCGCCTGGGCTGGCTCAAAGTTTCTAGGGGCTCAACATCCTCCTCTTCTGGATCCTCAGCCCATATGTTCCCATCCCATGTTTCAAGGTCCAAACTTTTTCCTATCAATGCCCTCACTTTAGTATCAGACACTACTCTAGATCTGCCATTCAGCTGACATTGTAATTTAGCTACTGGCATAATGAGATTCTGGACCTGGTTCTCAGCAATATCAGTTGTATTACTGGAGGTGAGAAGGCTCTCCTTGTAGCATAGACAGAAGTTTTTAAGCCTGTAAGTCGGCATCTGAGGCCCTGAGACCATCCCTCTTTTTAATCACACTTTCCATTGAAAGGAGGTACAGCCAATCAGCATTCCTATACCTATCGTCCTGAAAAAACTGCTGGAAACTATCAAACATAAAATTATCCAGAGCCTCTCCTTTAACTAGCACCCCATCTACTGATGGTGCTACTTTAGATATTAGCTTCGCCGTTTCACACCATGGATTAGTAAGAGTAGCAAACTTATCCATCATCAGTGCTGTTAAGGCTAATCAGGCTGGAGATCCAATTTAAGAAGCCCATATTTATGATTTTATTTCTCTAGAAGCACACCCAGTACCAATTGTGTTAGACAGGGTTCTCTAGAGAAACAAAACCAAGACTCTAATAATTATATATTTATATATATATAGTTATCTAAAATAAGAAATAAACAGTTAACTAATCTATAAAGCAGTGTGAATGGCTCCGTGTAACTCACTTCCATTAGACAGCTAATACACTGGCAGTCCTTCAAGCCTTGAGGGATGGTGGGTGTCCTCTGTAGAGCAATTCAGTCTATCTGATCACAGGCAGCAAACAGCAAGGTAGGTCACCAACAGTCAGCAAGATGATAGAGTCCCCAGCTCAAGAGATGTATATTCTAGTAGCGTGTTGATGCAAGGTTTGAAAGAACCTCAACTTATAGCAACACAGTCCACGAATTAGGTGTTCCACAGGTAGTGCAGCCTGCAAATGAACGCACAGAACAAGCAAGACAGCCGGCTGCACACTGCTCTGAAGATCCAAGAGCAAGAGAGAGAAAGGCGAGATTCACCAAGCCATGACCAGCTCTGCCCTTCAATTAATCTCACATGTGTTCATTGGCCATGTTGGCACAACACACCTACCTACCACAGAGGTATCTCTAGTAATATGCACCTAATAAGTTTCTTTTTTTTGTTTTGTTTTTTTGTTTTTTTTGGAGGGAGGCATCACTGCTCTCTGGTGGTGGGAGTAGGAGGCCCAGCCCCACTGCTGGAATTGAACCTCCGTCCCAGTGGGCCACAGTCCCGCGCACAACCACTACACCACCGGGGCTTAGTCCGCTAATAAGTTTCTTTATACATCCTGGAGACCCAGAAACACTGGGATCTTGAATATTGAATCTTGACGGTTCACAGCATGCCCAAAAGGCCACACTAGAGTGTTCAAATGTGGAAACTCCACTACGTAAATTGGACTTTACTTCAAACTCTCTCATAACCTGAGAACTTTAGAGTGAATGTTGATGTTGTTTAAAGTAGCAGAAAAAAGTTATACCCAGAGTATGAACTCTCAATAGGTGAACAAACATTGACTCAGTAGATCAGTGTCCTATTTTCAGTATTAAGATATATATTATTATGGCAGATCTGTGATTGACATTGTCAGTGAATATTATTGTAAATTTTATCTGACAACCAACTCCCATTGTTTGTGTAAATAGCATCCAGACATGTAAGAATGGATTCTGTACAAGTGAATGATTAATCCAGTATTGCAACATGTAGTTAGCTTACATTGGTCCAATTTCCTTCTCTCAACAGCATTTTAAATTCAGTACCAGGGCCTAATCAATGACAATTTTAACAGAAGGTCTTTATGCTTCTGGGAGATAGATGATTAATAAGACTATACCATAAAGTAATAAGGAACTCGCTAAAGTGACCAAAAGCAGATAAAATTATATATGCAGGTATGAATCTGGGGCTCACACAAAACCCCAGCTCCAATTTAAGAACAATTAGTTCTTACATCATGGCCCTGCTCAATCCTTGGCCTCGGGAAGGGAACACAGAAGATGTGGCTACCATATAGCAAAGTATGGTAAAGAAATCAGATGATACCTGCTCCCAAAGAGAACAGCATCTGGGGTCTTGACAGCTTGTTTCCACACAAGCAGCCACGCGCAGTGAGAGGTCAACTAAGTTCACAGGGAAGAAGCACATCAAGATCTGTGACCCAAGGATTGTCTGCCATATAATCCAAAGCTGAAGGTGGGAATAGTATTAGAGCTTAGATTCTGAGACTGGTTTTCAGAAGGCTATGGATGACCTTGGAAGTCCAAGATATATTTATAAGACCTACACGGGATCTAAGCCTCCAGTGATTTCTCTGTATCATAATGGAGGGATGGGAATAAACTGATTACCCAACAGAGACTATTAGAGAGATGACTACAGGAGATCAAAATGATAAACCTGACTCGAACATTTGAAACCTCATCCCTTGATCCCCCCTCTGATAAATGTTAGGCCTTATCTGGTTTGGGACATTTTCGGTGTTGTTTTTATTTTCATATTGGTGTTTATCTCTGAACTATTTTGTGGTTGAAATTATGTTACATGTTTTTCTGTTTCTCAGTATGTGGAACTCAGGATTGATGAACCTTTAGCTACAAGAAGAGTAAGAGTTCCTGGAGAAAAAAAACAACAAACACAAACCTTAAACTGAAAATATCACCTGAGGTCTTAAAGTCAAATAATAGTTTGGTTTGACTATTGAAAATATCTGCCTGGAGTGTTATGCTCTTTGAAGGCCAAGGGGACAATAGCAACTCAAAGGATTAGCTAGGAACTGTCTAGGTCAGTGGGTTTATGTTGAAGAAACACCTCAGCAAAGGTTGACTGTATGTCTTCTATGTCACTGACTGTCAACTATGTCATATGCAGAAACTGACTCAACTAGTGTATTTTTTGCTGTATTTATATTTGACAACAAGATAAACATTAACCCCCCACCAAAAAAAAAAGGTGTTACCAGTGGGAGGGGGTAAAGAGGGACTGATATAAAGGACAAAGAGTTCAAGAAGTAAGAAAATGTTCTGAAACTGATTGTGGTAGCAATTATGCTATTGCTTGATATCAATTATGCTTGATATAAGTATCAGCTCCCAATAATATGATTTTGGGAAAAATGTTCTCTGGCTATAAATGAAAAAAAATACTTGTAAGAAAAATTGGACTAGAGCTAAATAAGAAACATTATATTGACAAGAACTATCAGAAATTCAAGATAGATTCAGAAGAGGACATGGAGGAAGGGATATCAATGTTGATGTCAGATATATCTTGGCTCAAAGCAGAAAATGCAAGAAAGAGGTTTACCTATGTTTTATTGAATATTTAAAAACCACTTGACAGTGTGACTCACAACAAATGAAAGATAAAAGCAAAAAGAATGGGAATTCCAGAGCACTTCATGTGCTTATGTGGACCCTGTACCAGGCGGCAGTTATTTGAACAGAATAGGGGTTAACAAAGTGGTTTAAAATTAGGAGAAGTGTGCATCACAGTTATCCATTTTCATTCTGCTTATTTAATCTGTATGCAGAGCACATACTACAAGAAGCTGGGCTCTTTGAAGAATAATGAGTAGAATAGGAGGACTCTTTAACAACCTACAATATACAGATGATACAGCTATGATTGCTGAACGTGAGGAGGACTTGAAACATTTATTGATGAAGATCAAAGATTATAGTTTTCAGAATGGATGACACCTCAATGTAATGAACACAAAAGTTCTAAGAACTGGTCCAATAAACAACATCGTGAAAACGAAGAAAGATTTAAGCTGTCAGTTTTATTTTACTTGAAAGAAGGGGAAGGCACTATACAACAAGAGGGAGATTGGTAAAATATAATAAATGGAGCAGGCTTAGGTATTAGGAGGTTTGCAAGAGTTAAGGCAACAAAGGCAAATACTGTAGTATACTCCAGGAGTGCTCAATGCATTGATTGTGATCTACTAATCAATCGCAAATGTAGTGTGGGTAGATCGCATAGCATTAAAAAAATGGACTTGGTTGAGCCCCGGTGACGCAGTGGTTGTGCGCAGGACTGCAGCCCACTGGGATGGAGGTTTGATTCCAGCTCCACGGAGCAAAGGCTGGGCCTTCTACTCTCACCACTTGAGGGCAGTGATGCAAAAAAAAAAAAATGGACTTAAGCTTATCATCAATCCCGCCACTGAATTGATATACAGCAAAGCCAATCAGATGCAATCTTAGATGTAAAACATATGTTCAAACAACTGCAGTAAGTGCAGCAAAACTGACAAGCTAAGTCACTACATTCATGTGGTTTCTTTTCATGAAGATGCTGAGATTGATTCCCTTGCATCAAAAACAGCAACACTGTTTCACCTGAACTCTTCTGGACTGGAAGATGAGGTTTGGACATTACAAGCTGATATTCAGCTGAGGATGAGAGTGCATGAACAGTTCTAGAACTTACCCCAGAGGGAAAGTACCCAAACATGAGAAAATATGCTACCACCTTGACTACATTATTTGGCTCTGCTTACTTATGTGAGTCAGCCTTTTCTCACATAAAGATCATTAAGTCCAAGTACCGTTCCACCGTGACCGATGATCATTTGGAAGTTTGCTTGAGGCTGCTTGTCAGCAGCTATTGTCCAGGCTTTGCACCCCTGGCTCATTCCATTCAGTGCAAGCCATCAGAGTCAACTCAGGCAATGACAAAAAATGTACAAAGTTAATTGTGTTTTGTTGTGTAATATGAACTCATGTGGTTATACAAGGTACGTAATCATACATTGTACATATAAAATTCTCAATGCATTTATGAGTAAATGTAATAAAGATAAATGTTTTCCATTTTTGTAGTTGGTAGATATTTTTGACTTGATCATTTTATAAGTAGCTTACATGCTGAAAAAGTGTGAGCACCCCTGGTATACACAATTCTATCATAGTGGTGATCTACAAGTATATACTTATATAGATATACATGTTGGACAGGTGTGGGAGCATGCCTAAGAATATATAGAGATTTGACAGAGAATACATATATATATATATATATATATATATGCATTTTCCTTTGCTGCAAACATATTCATGAATGTTGGGACTATAAAGAAGGCAAGGTAATGGATACTTCTTAGATACAATGAAACTCCTTGAAGAAATGAATTGCTGGGCCAACGTTGATCAGGACTATAGTCTCAGAGGACACTCAGGTTGGTTAGTCCACAAAGCTAGCAGTCCACAAAGAGCAAAGTCTACTCTTGGTGAGCAGTGACTGGGTCTTAAAGGTTATTGAATAGCCTTCTAAGATATAAACCGGATGGGCTTCTCCTCTCTGGAGGAAAGAAGAATGAAGAAAACTGGAAGACATGGAAACAAATATTCTACCCTGACTCAAAAAGAAAGAGTTGGTGTTCAGCTATCACTACTAACCACTCTGAAACAAATCACATTAGTAGACTTGGGGTAGAATGGGAGAAAAATGTGAAAGAGAATGCAAAATTATAAGAGATTTTTTTATCCAAGCAAATTAAGTTAGGAGAAAAATAATTTATTTATGTGTTTATAGAGCCAAGTCCCTGAGTGGTGTAAATGGTTATGCACTCAACCACTAACTGAAAGTTTGGTGACTCTATGTGGGAGAATTTTGAATGGTCATAGATGTTGAAAAACCCTACAGAACAAAGTTATTTTATGAAACTCATGGGGCCACCCTGAATAATTGACTCCACTATGACTGGTTGCTTGGTTACTTGCATGAATATGAATATAATTTTTTTTCCCAGAGAAGAAAGATGTTTGTTTATGTTTTGTGGTCTCATGATCTTGGAGGCTGGGGTCCATTAGTCCTTTGAATTGTTTCCCTTTGAATTGTTTCCCTTTACTCTTCTTTGCTCTGGAGAGAGAGAGACCAGTATTTCCACCTTAGATGACCACTGAAAACCTGTTAAAACCCCAGTCATGACTCATCTAAATATAATATAGAACATTAGACTACATATAGTCTATGTAGACTATGTATGTCAATGGACTTAATATAAAGTTTTTAGAAGCCAAATATATATTCAATCTGTTATCCTTAATTTTTACAGCATCTACAATGTGATTATATAAGTCAATGTCATATTTAATCAAGTAACAATGTTAACAACATGAAGAAGGCATAGAATTTAGGTTTACTGTTTCTAAATGAATATTATTTCCCAAATATAAGCATGCATTCTTTGTGTATTTTGGAGCAGGAAAAAATAAACCTTTCTATATTCTTATTGTTAACAGTATATTGGTTTGTTGAAATATAAATATAAATGTCATTATAAGAGCAAATGTAGCAACAAATATTAGTAATTGTGAAAACTGTATTCTTCATATATAAAATAGTGAGATCATTTCAAATAATAAACATGTTTGAAAAGGATTTAAATAATGATTAAGTTGAAAGAGAATATGTTAGGTGTACAACTTTGGGAAGAATATTATCTCTTTTTATAGTCAATGAATATTAAAACTACAATGCAAAAATATTTAGAAAAATGATAGAACAATAGCTCTATGTACATATATGAGATAATTAAGGCTTATTGTGCCAACATGGCTGAATAACATGTCGGATTAATTGGAGGGTGGAGAGATAAATGACTTGGTGATCTTCACCTTTCTAGTTCTCAGGTCTCTTCTTGCTGATGGTCAGATCAACGTGCAGAATCCTTAGCCAGTTCCCTGCTTCAGCTGGCAAGTCTCACTTCCTGCAAGACATCAATGAGGAGAAGTAACATGGACCTACGCCGATGTAGCCCTGGGTGCTGGAGTGGCTGCATGGAGGCCCTGGCCAACACTGAGATGCTTATACATTCACTGATTCGACTTTCCTCATTGTGTATGTTTTGTGAGATTGAGGATGACTTTATAGATTGGTGTCAGACATATGGGCTAATATTGGATTTATGGGCTGGGGCAGCACTGGGTTGGGGTGATTCCTTAATGCACACTTACCCTTTATATAAAACTCTTTCTCTTATACATGTGAGTTTCTGTGATTTGTTTCCCTAATGTCCCTACACTAATTTAATACAGTTAAGTATTAAGTAGCAGACGAACATTGGGCCTCTACTCAAGTACTCCCTCAAAGCAAGTTGTTCTAATTACTTGACATTCTGTGATGCTCACCTTCTTGATATGATCGCTGAAGAAAAAAATGGGTACGTAAGTAAGCGTGGTGAAGAAAACTGATGATGCCCAGTTTACAGGCATGAAAATAAAAAAGTGGCCATCTAGCTGAGAAGCAACAAAGCCCACATGAAAGAAGCACACCAGCCTGTGTGATCATTAGGTGTTGATGGGATCAGATATTAGGCATCAAAGACCCAGAACAAAAAAATCATATCAATATGAATGAGGGAAAAGGTGGAGTAGAGACCCAAAACCCATCAGTAGACAATTGGACATTCTCTTACTGAAAGGTCATCAGGAAGAGATGAGTGAGGCAGGGTGCTATACAGCACTTATAAAACACACAACTTTCCTTTAATTTTTTAACGCTTCCTCCCCCACCCACTATCATGACCCCAATTCTACCTTTCAAATCTGGCTAGACCAGAGCATGTGCACTGGTTCAGATAAGAGCTGAAAGCACAGAGAATCTAGGACAGATAAAGTTCTTAGGACCAATAATGAAAATGGCGATACCAGGAGGAGAAGGAGAAGGTTGGAGGAGAAAGGGGGAACTGATGACAATAATCTACATATCACCCCCTCAGGAGTGCAAACAACAGAAAAATGGGTGAAGGGAGACAGCAGTTAGTGTAATACATAGAAAAATATATAACTTACCAAGGGTTCATGAGGGAGGGGGAGAAATGAGCTGATAACAAGGACTCAGATAGAAAAGGTTTTGAAAATGATGATGGCAACATATGTACAAATGTGCTTGACACATTGGATGAATGTATGGATTGTGATAAGAGCTGTAAGAGTACCCAATAAGATTATTTGAAAAAAATAATGATACATGAAAAATAATAAAAATTATACTTTAAAGATTAGAATTAATTGTTGGAAATTGTTTGCTGTGCACTAGCATTCTGAAGTGAAAGAAACTACACTTTGCACAACCTTTGCAATTTTACTTGTTTTATAGACTCTTTTAGCTACTTAACTCTATAGGCCATGTGTTTTTTAGGAAAAAGATTTTTTTCGTGTTTTTCACATCTTGAATGATGAATAAAAAGCAAAACGTATGTCTGCCTTGTTAAAATTTCACAAGGTGGGAAAACAACACAAATCATGTACAATAGCATCTATGATAAGTCACCTGTGATTTATACATAAAGAATATAAAGACAAAAGGAAGAAAGTGTTAAAGAAAAATAAAGAATTCCTAAAATATCATGTTCCTTTACTACCTTCAGTTGAAAAATGTTATCTATTTAGTATCACAGGTTAACTGTGTTGTGACAGGAGCAATCAAGCTTCTGACAGAGCTCAGAAGTGATTGTTCTTATGTTATACCAGTATTTTTCTCATAGAATGTCTCAATTCTCAATTTTACATAGAATTCAAAATTCATAGAATATTACAACTGAAGGCTGAATAAATAAAATAATAAAAAATAAAAACACCTTTATTGCAGCTAGGGTGGAAGTTTGCATAGCAGATCAGTTTTCCCCTCAGATATTCATACACATTTGCTTTCATCTCATCGATGACAGTCTCCACATTGCAACAGCACCCATCCCTCTTTCTTGGTGTTTCCCATTTCCATTCCTTCTCTCCTAACTGTTCATAATTTTATCCATGGCTAAATGCTGCCCTTTTAATCTAAAATTATTGATTATTCTAATGTGTGGGTACCTTGCTAGTGCTATTGTTCTCTTCACAGACCTATTGTTTGACTTGAAATTGAGACACAGGGATGAATTCATTTCCAGACCTGAAAGGTGAGTGAGGGACATAGTCCCTGGGGTTCCACCAGTCTCCATTCAACTAGTAATACGATTTTGAGTTGTGTCCCACTTTCCTCTCCTACTCTATCCAAGGTTTTCTTCCACTGTGATCACTTTCAGAGCTTTAGTCTCAGGTTTGTGAAAACTGATGTTTGGATGATTTGTTATTGTATTGGACTAATTATTTCCATGTGTCTTTGATCTTCATCACTCTTTCTTCCTGGGGACATTGATCAAGATTTGAATTTTCTCTTCAGTTCTTTTAGGTTCTTTTGTTTTCTAACTCCATATATCTGTACATTTTTTGTTATGATAATTTACTTTGTCTTTTTGATTCACCATAGACATTCAGGTTATTTCTTCCTTTTGTTTTAGATTCTAGAGTCTAGAATCTATTTCTAGTTTCAGGGTCTCTTTTGACATCTATTTTTATCTTTTCTTCCTTCCTTCCTTTCTTTTGTGATTTTTCATGACCTTCATGTAAGGTATCCTTGATGACATCCCATAAATCATTTAGTCTTCTGTCACTGGTGATCACTGCATCAAATATATGCTTTTGATTAGTTTCTAAAGTTACATGAGACATTTGTAAGGTTGTACTTAGAATGTTGTAGAGTTATTTCTATTTTATTCAGATTTAGCTTGGACTTGCTTCCTCACAATTTCTGGTCATTTCCACGTTCTATCCCTGATCTTCTTCTGACTGGTGTTATTGAGCATCTCCATCAATTATTTCCATAGATTTAGTGAATTTCATTTCTGTTTATACAGTTCAGCAAGGTCTGCATATTATAGTTATCATTATGTTATTGGTCAAAAGATATTTGATGTAGTATCTTGAAATGAAGATGAAGAAAGTATAGTCACTACACAAAAAAGAATTGATATATGTTCAACCATTTGAACAGGTAATCCATAATGAAGAACAAATAGAAGTTCAAGCTTTTGAAATTTTCAACAAGTAGATGTAGTACTAGAAGTTTTCATTCTTCTGGGCCTGAAATTTGGGATATGACGACCTGACCAACTGACTGGAAGAGAGCAATGTTCTTACCATTCCAAAGACAGAAGGTCCCACTGAATGCAGAAATAGCCAAATATCAGCAATATATCACACAGAAGTAAAATTTTGCTGAAGATAATTAAAAACATTGACAGGTTTATAATAAATCTGAAATAAATCTGAATTTTAGTGTCAAAATTGACTTTCTCATCCTCGCCTCTCCTTTTTAATAATCTTGATTACTCTTAAGCTTATAAATTTAAAAATTGGCTTACAACTTATTTTTAAATTCTGTTGTAACTTTTATTTTTTCAAAGTGAACTCCACACACACAAAATACAAAGCTTTTAAATTTACAATTTGAGGTTTGAAGAATATATAAGTGATTAGATCAATACTCAACCTTATCCTTACCACCTGCAACCCAGATCTTGTCTTGACATTCTTCTTTTTGTTCAACAAACTTAAAGAATATTGAAAAATAACATGACTGGGAGCCATGATCGTTGCTCAAAATATTGTTTGAATGTGATATAGATTGGAAAACAAAAAGTTTTTTGGAGAAGAGTTGGGGAGAAGGAATTGCTGTCCTCCGAAATGTCTAGTCTTTGATGGAAAATATATTTAGAAACATTAGTTTTATGCTTTTATATTTTTGTTTAATGAAGGTTTCTATGATTTTTGAGCAGTGCTTTTTTTTTTTTTTTTGTGGGCATCACTGCCTCTGGTGGTCGTGGGCACTACCCAGCTGCCGCTGGATTTGAACCGCCAAATAGAAGTTCAAGCTTTTGAAAGCTTGAGTGGGCCACAGTTCCGCACTCAACCACTTACGCCACTGGGGCTCAGCCCTTGAGCAGTGCTTTTTAATTTACTCTTGTGAGTGCATGTACTTGTTAGCTGATGTCTTAGACCATTTCATATTTTTTCACAAGCTACTGAGTCTGCTAATTTCTAAACAAATGATTATTTTCCCCACTCTATTGAACAACTTCCATTGATTTAACAGTAGGTACACTATAGGTTTTGTCTGCAGTCTTCAATATACTTTAAAGTCCATCTAATTAAAAAATGTTATAGTTTTCAACTTTCCCAACAGTTTGTATTTCTCTGATAACATTACTAATGTATTTCTTCATTATGATCTTTTCCTTTATGTTCTTGAACAAGTTTATAATATGTGCTTCAAAGTCCTTTTCTGTTGACCTGAAAGCTAGATAATCTCAGGTCAGTTGTTTTTGATTGTTTAAATCCTAATTTACAACTTGTTAATATGCCTATTAATTTAATATTATATTGATAGATATTGTGAACAATACATTGCTGAATTTTTTCTTCTCCCATTAAAGAGGGCTGTGTACTATGCTGAAAGGCATCATGTATTCTTTAGTCTCTATAATTTTCCCCCTTATCTTGTACTTATTTGTGAAAATTATAAAAATCTCTCATATATATTTAAACATACATATTTTCTAGTTTATTTTTTATTTTTTATTTTTTAGACATCACTGCTCTCCAGTGGTGGGAGTAGGAGGCCCAGCCCCACTGCTGGAATTCAACCTCCATCCCAGTGGGCCGCAGTCCCGCGCACAACCACTATGCCACCGGGGTTCAGCCAAACATACATATTTTCATGAATGAGAAAAATCTTTCTTTTTCTTTTTTTGGCATCACTGTCCTCTGGTGGTGGGAGTAGGAGGCCCAGCTTTTGCTCCTGTGGAGCTGCTGCTGGAATTGAACCTCCATCCCAGTGGGCTACAGTCCAGCGCACAACCACTATACCACTGGGGCTCAGCTGTGAAAAATCTTATATATATTGACTGATAATGAAAATCTTACTTTCTGTATTTTTAATTATTTTGTCAGCTTATTCTACTTCCTTAATTAAATTGTGAGCCTCAAGGATAGACTTATATTTTATATATCTCTGCAATCGTGGCATGTGATATATCAGTAAAAAGAAGGTACTGCTTTTAATGAAGAGGACTATTGTCATGTTGTGACCCTTGGTTTTTTTTTCAAATATTTCTTCCAGAGACAACTTTATCCCACTTCTTGGATTGTCAAACATTAAGTAAATGATTTAGCTCACTAGTCTTCCTCCTGATGAGTGGCCGGTGGTTTTACATGATCAATCTTTAAGTTGTCAGCCAAGTGTTTAACCAGCTTGACCACCAGGTCCCTTTCATTCACTTGGTTAGCCATTAATCTATTCATTCAACAGATCTTTATTGAGAACAGATTATGTGTCAGTTCACATCTGAGAGCTGGGATGACAACAGTCAATAAGGATAATGTCAATACCCTGATAATGTCCATACTTTTGTATAACTTACAGTCTGGAGGAGGAGAGCAATGATAAGGAAATAAACAAATACCTATATAGGATAGAATCATGTGCTATTCCAGGAAGAAAAGTATAGCATGTGAGAGATATTATACAGGAAAGATGACAGTTTTTGTAGTGATGTTTCTGTATATGAGTTTTTAAAAAGAGGCTTGTGAGAAAAAAAACTCTCTGAAGAGGGGATATTTGAACAGAAACCTCAAATTAGAAATGTGCAGAGAGTATACATAAACATAATAAACAATATTATTTTCTATGTAGGCAGATAAGGGACCAATTATTAGATGTGTTTCTTGGAGACATTGAAAAGTCTGCTCTCCTGACTATACTTCTGAAATTTTTCTGCTCAAATCCCTCAAGGCACATTATTAATCCAAGCTCTTAACTGTCCAATGTTTTATATGAGTAGGTTTCAGAATTAAAAAAAAATCATGTTATTGGGATCTCTTACAGAGATCCAAAAACAATTCGTATTTCATGGATAATCCTTATTATAACAATTCATAACTCAATTAGATTAAGCATAATTGTATAATTGTTTCCATCATCAGTTTAAAAACATTTTCTTCTTGAAATATTTGCTATCAGCTGGCTTTTATCCTCTCTCTCTGCTTCCTACCCCCTGGAAATCCTCATTATTAAATTATATATTATATTACATTATATTATATATTATTATTTTCACCATATCTTACACCATCCAGCATATCCACTCACCTACAATTCTGTTATTTGTTTCCCTTGAGTGGGGTCATCATGTCTCCCTTCCCCACCTTCCCCCACCTCTCTTCCCATACCCTCAGGGAATCATTACTCCTGCTACTATTTCTGAAGGATTTCATGCATCAAACAATCCTAATCACACAAATGAACATACACAAGTCTAATAAGATTAACGAGGCAAAACTTAGACCATCATTAAAAGAAGAACTATTAAAGGACTAGAGGATAGATATGTGTCTCCTCAGTGCTAGTCTGTACTCTGGATATGTCATCCCTTCCATGTGACCCTTCTGTGAGGGACTGACCTTATAAGCGGGTTTTGGATCTCCACTTTGTCTATACTCCTTCATGCCATCACTGTGATTGCTTGTTTTTGAACTTCAGATACCTATTCCTGCCAACACTTCGTGATCTTTTAAGAGACGAAAATAAGGGAAAAAACAAGGAGTCAGCACAGTGAAGTACTTAGAAACTGACTGTCTCATTTCAATTTCTGACTCTGAGCTTTATTAGCTTAACTGTGTGACTTTGATCAAGTTACTGTCTCTATTTCCTTAACTGTAAAATAGAAATTCTTGTAATACCTATCCTAGTAGAGCCACTATGAGTCATAATAGACTGAATGGCCGTGAGTGATCCTAGAGGGTACTGGTGCTTTTTATTAGTCAACACTTCCATGACTCCTTCCAAAGGGCAAATTTCTCACCACTACTGCATTAATAAGCTCGGCCAACTCCTTATTTTTAACCTTTGAAATGTGAGTGTAAGTGATATAAATAACTGATGGTCTGAAGTTTTAGGAGTCATTGCATGATTACACCAGTCTCTCTTTCCTTTCTACTGTGAAAATATTGATGTCTCAGAATAGTACAGGAAAGCAAAGGCAACACCAATTCACAGCCAAAATAAAATGTAAGTGAGAAATACACCTTTGCTACTATTAGTGACTATGATTTGGGATCATTTTTGACAGCTCTATTAGTTATCCTCGTCTGATGATAAAAAGTGAGTTATTATTTCTCAGATATTTATAACAATCACAGTGTTGTTGCTTTTAGGTGCCATGACATTGACTCAAACTCAAAGTGACCCTGTGTCCCACAGAACAAAACACTTTCTGGTCCTGCTCCACCTGACAATTGCTATGTTTGGGCCTATTGCTGCAGTCACTGTGTCCATCCATCTCATTGAGGGTTTTCCTCTTTGCACAGATATTCTGCTTCACCAAATATGATGTCCTTTCCCAGGGACTGGTCTCTCCACATGGAACACACAAGTTGGAGTCTTACCGCCCCTGCTTAAGGGGAATGCTGGTTATACTTTCTTCCAAGACAGATTTTTTTCCCCTTCTGACAGTTTATGGTAATTTAAAAATTCTTTACCAAAACCTGATACAAATACATAAATTCTTCTCCCATATCCCATATTCATTGCCTAGAAATCTGAGAATCTAATGTGATTAAAAGATTGGGCTATTAGGGCATACTTTTGGACTTTTTCCTGAGTGTGCCACAATCTGGTGTGATAGGTAAAAAATAATGTGGCATGCTGAGATCTAATTCCAACACTCAAAATAATATGCTGGAGCCGAATTCTTTGTTACTGTGCTTTATTTTAATGATTTCCAAGTTATTAGATATGGAGTCTTTATTTCCCAGCTCTTATATAAGATTTGTAGATACAGAGATTATATTGTCTAACGATCCTTGGTGGCTATATGTTCATTGTGAATTAGGAGCTATTGTTCACAAGGTTATAGTTCAAACCCACTAGCCCCTCTACAGGAGGAAGCCAAGACTGTCTCATTCCATGATGATGGAAAACCTAGGGAATCATTCTACTCCATCTGATAGGTATCTATGCATCAGAATTGACTTGATAACTATTGGTATTTAAAAGTGGTACTGCATGTTTTCACTAATAAAATAATTTGTTCTTAATGCTTCCTGATTAATTCCACTTCACTGGGAGGGTTTGAAATACAGAGAGGTTTTCTATTTATCCTAGATGTTATGAGAATGACTATGATTTTCCTAATCACCCCATATGTGCTTCCTTTGTTAGATTTGTGTAATAAACTCTGAAGCTTTTACCCATGCTCTAATTGTATGTTTGAAATAGATGCATGTCTAAGAAATAGAATTACGTCATTCATAAGTTGCCATTGGTATTTCATTGATTAAAGGATCAGTGAAGAATGCTATTTGTGTCTTCCTGAAAGGTTAAGAATACACTAGAAGTCAATAATAACAGTGGCATTGTTGTTGGTCAAACCTTTAGGCTATTCTGACCCACAATGATTCTAAATCCTGTAAGAGTGAAACACTGCTTGATCTGTCTGATTGTCAGAATCGCTGCTGTTCTCTCCATTCTTGCAGCCACTGTGTCAACCCATCTGATTCAGGGTTTTCTTATATTCCTTTGTTCCCTCTTGATAAAATGCCCAACATCACTGAACCAAATCTCATCACCCTCACCTCTAAGGAAGATTCTGGTTGTTCTTCTTCCAAAACAGATTTGTTCATTCTTCTGGCTGACCATGGTGTACTCATTATACTAATCATCAAATTGCTCAAGAAAAAACAGGTTTCCATTCTGATTTTCTATTTTTTAACTTATCCAGACTTGTCAGTAACTTCTATAGATTATGCATTAAAAATATTTTAGGTATCCCCTCTCCATGAGATCCCTTTAGTCTGATTTATATTCATCTGTCTCTTTGGCTCCAGCTGTAATCAAACTGATCTCCAAGTCTCTACTCTTGACTTCCTATAAACTCTATACAATAGTCAAAGTCATCTTTCAAAAGAATAAATACGGTCACATTACTTCTAGGTTTGAAATGTTCAATGGAGATTAGAATAAAATGTGACCTCTTGACTCTGGCTTAAGTATGTTTTATTTAATGATTTAATCTGTGGTTATCTTTTAACCTTCATTTGGGGTCACCTTCTCACATTATACTGCAATTGAAACATCTTTCTCTGTTTTTCACTAACATGACAAATTCTTATCTCTGAGTCATTGCTGTCCCCTTTGCTAGCATGGTGTTTCCTTTTGACTCTTAATTTTGATAAAAACGTGGAAATTTAGGATAGATAATCCTTTGATACAAGTGGGGAGTGCTGACACTGGGTGGTGTGTGGAGGGATGGTGGAGTAGAAAGGGGGAACAAATTTCTCGGATCTACATGTGACCTCCTCTCTGGGGTCCAGACAATGGGAGTGGGGAAGGGGTGGGGGTGAGTGAAGTGACACAATAGACAGTGTAAGATATTAAGAGGTAATAACAATTTATAAATTATTGGAAGTACATGGGAGAGGAGAAGAGGGAAGGGGAAATGTGGGGAGTTGGAATTAAAAGTTGGAATTAAAGAACTAGAGGAAAGAGGGGAAGAGGAACTTATGCTGGAGGGATTCAAGTAGATAATGTAGATAAATGTGGAAACATGTACACAAATACGCTTAATATGAACGATGTATTGAATGTTGTAAGAGTCCCCAATAAAATCTATATTAAAAAACTTGCTGTATTCTTTTTGTATTTCAGGTCCTACTGCAAATGTTATATCATCAGAAGCCTGATGACCTTTTCTAAAAGGTCATATTTTCTTCATTATTATTGTGACAGCTTCTTGTTTCCTTTCCTCCATGTTTCTATAGCAATAATCTTTCTCATTTACTTATATGTGAAGACTTGGTCTCTGTCCTCCATCTTGAAGGCTGGCTTTGTAAATTTCAGCTATATTTATTATATTATTCTTTGTTCTTTTGGTGTCAATTAATGATAGCTGAGGATACACATTTTAAAAGATTTATCTTATAGAATCATTGCAATTAGGAAAGGTGCAAGAATTATCTCATAGTAAAAGTTGATTTACGTGAATTATGTCACTCAGTAGAAATTGTGCCTTTTTTCCTGGCAGTGAGCATATGAAGTAAACAAAGTGAAGACTTAGTGGCTTGTGTCTGATGATTTCCTCATTTTCATCTATTCTTAATCCTTTAAAAGGATTAATTCTTAATCCTTAATCCTTTAAAAGGAATCTAGATTGAACCTGAATCAAGTGATCACTGGTAGGAGTCAATCTAGTTGAGTGATTACTTAAAGGCACAAACACTTAGCACTGGAAAAGTGTTTTATAGTTTGTTTTACTGAGTAGGGATTGAAGGTTTAATTACAATAATCTACTTTTCTCTCCCGCCTTGGGGGATGGACAACAGAAAAGTGGGTGAGGAGAGACATCAGACTGCATGAGACATGACAAAGTAATAATAATTTATAAATCATCAAGAGTTCATGAGGATGGAGAGGGGGAAACTGAGGAGCTGATAGCAAGGGCTCAAGTAGAAAGAAACTTTTAAGAGGCATCAAAGAACTAAAAATTATATCATTAGAAATGAGGAGGAGTACAGATTGGTGACCCAAACTCCATCTGCAGGGGAAGTGACATCCTCTTATAGAAGGGTAGTGGGGAGAAGACGGGTCAGCCAGGACACAGTGTAGCAACGAAGAAATATGCATCTTTCCTCTAGTTCTTTTTTTTTCTCCTCTAGTTCTAAAATGCTTCCTCCCTCCCACAATCATGTTCTGAATTCTACCTTACAAATCTGGTTGGTCCAGAGGGTGTACACTGGTACAGATAGAAACCAGAAACATGGGGTATCCAGGACAGATGATCCCTTTAGGACCAATGGGGAGACTGGCGGCACCAGGATGATGGAGGGAGGGTGGAGTAGAAAGGAGAAATGATGGTTGTGTGTTGGGACTGTGGCCCACAGGGTTGACGATTAAGATGTTGCTGACGATTAAAATCCAGCAGCCGCTCTCCAGGAGCAAGGCTGGGTTTCCTACTCCCAACTGGGCAGTGATGTAAAAAAAAAAAAAAAAAAGAAGGAAAAAGAAAGGAGAAACCAATTATAAAGATCTACATATAACCTCCTCCCTGGGGTACAGACAATGAGGAAGTGGTGAATGGAGACATCAGGCAGCATTCAACAAGACAAAATTATAATAGTCCATAAATTATCAAGGGTCCATGAGGCAGGGGGGAATGGGAAGTGGGTGGAAAAAGGAGGAGCCAATACTAGGGGCTTAAATGGAAAGAAAATGTAAAAATGTACTTTGCATACAATAGACGTATGGATGGATTGTACTGAGTTGTATGAGCCCCCAATAAAATGATTTAAAAAAAGAAAGAAAAAAGAAATGGTTCATTGCACACCTATTTAAAAATATTCTAGCCAATGAATTTTAGTACATGATTTATTTTTTAATATAACCATTGAGAAAGAAAGAAGCAAAAGTTAAAAAAAGGAATTTTCAAACCAGAGACACACCCAGAAATTATTTTGTCTATTATGTAATCTTTTAAAAATCAGTAGTATACAGTCATTAAAAATATAGAAAAAAATTATCATTTAGAATTCTATATCTTGGGCTGAGCCTCGGTGGCATAAGTGGTTGAGTGCGGGACTGCGGCCTGTGGGCTTGGCGGTTCAAATCCAGCGGCGGCTCTCAGGAGCGGCATTGGGTAGTGCCCATGACCACCAGAGGCAGTGATGCCCCCTCCAAAAAAAATTTTCTATATCTTACAGGGCAGTGATGCGAAAAAAATTCTATATCTTAATAGTAATCATGGTTAACATTTTCTTGTCATTCAGGAGTTGCTTCTATGCATATTCACTAAAATAAATAAGCTAATACAAATATTACATGTATTTTGATATTATCTGGATACCTATCTGGCCATCTCTTATTTAAATTCCTAGGTAATGCAAATATTACCAAGTGGTCACCAGCCCTCTTAATAGTGGGTTTAATAGTGCTATTGAAGAAAGACTGGGTAATCTGCTACAATAAAAATTACAGCCAAGAAAATGATGTAGCACTTCTACTGTGCAACTCATGGACTTTATGAGAGTTGGAGTCAATTTGTCAGGGTCAGATTTGGTTTGAAATCTATATACCACATTTGTCACCCCATAAGATGCACTTTCCCCTCCTCCCCCAAAGTGGGGGGGAGGAACAAGGGTGCATCTTATGGTCCAAAGGTGTGGTACCCCAGAACATTTGCTTATGCTCCCATGTGTCTGCTTACTGTCCGCTGCTGTTTGCATGCTGGATTGCATTGCTGTGTGTTCGGAGGACGTCCCACCTCCTGGAGTCTCAATGTCAGTCAGACGCAAGGCATGCCTCACCTCATCTGTTAATGAAAGTGATAATCTTTCTAAACACCATTGTTGAGTTTATGCTGTTAAATATTACCGCATTTTGCTTTATTTTAGCAAATATTTTAGTATACTTGTATTATTTGTTTCAGAATATTTTCTTCTTGCTTTCCTGTTCAAAAACTGGGTGTGTGTTATGGTCAGGAGTGTCTTAGGATCTGAAAAATATGATGTTTTTGAAATTTTTTTCCATGTTCACAAATAAAATGTCTCAAATTGAAATTTCAGGAGAAAGTTCCAAAGAAACTTCTTGATTAAATCAGAAGAGATACCATGTTGCTATTTAGCATTGGATTGTAAATGATGGCTTCTGATGACCTTCCTGATGGAATTGTTTGATGCATCTAACTTCCCTAAGTATTTCGAAATATGTGAGCATTTTGATTAAAACTATCCTCACTAACTCTTTCCGCTTTTTTAGTGCAATTACTTTTATTGCATCCTGTTTTGAAATTTTTATTAAAAATCATTTTATTGGGGACTCTTTTTTTTAAATTGGGAACTCTTACGCCTCATAACATTCCCTACATCAATTGTATCAAGCAAATGATGATATTGCCATCATCATTTCCAAATATTTTCTATTTGAGGCCTTGGTATAAGTTCCTCTTTTCTCCCCACTCCTCTCTTCCCCTCCCACCCTTACAAACCCCCCATTACATATTATTATTGTTATTTAGTATCTTATACTCTTTGTTGTCTCCCTCACCCATATTTCTGTTATTTGTCTCCCTAAAGGGAGGTGGGCTATATATCCAACCTTGTGATGGGTTCCCCTTTTCTGGCAGCCACCTAATCTGCTGTCAATTTGAGGATTAGGAGGGAGGGGTGGAGTCTAGCCTGTCAATCTGGAGATAGCCAATGAGATCTTTGTGTGGGCATGGCGTTTTCTTCTGGAAAATATGGTACTTTCTTCTTGGAAGCAAGAGACACTCTCTCACTACTTCACTCCCTGGGAGACATTGCTCCTGACAAGACACATGGGGCTACCCTAGTGCCCTGAACCACACAAGCCACATGGATGCAATAAGACCTCTGAAGCCTGAGAAGTCACAGAGACACCTGTATCAGAGCTGAGATGCTTATGCTTCACAGGATCCAAAGACCTTCTACTCACTCATTTGTGATCGTTCTGCATTGGCATCACTGCATGTGTTTCATGAGTCTGAAGAAGACTTTCTAGATTGGAATCAGACTTATTGGCTAATATTGGTCTTATGACTTTGGACTGGAGTGGGTTGGGATTTTTTTTTTTTTTTTTAGGCATCACTGCCCTCAGGTGGTTGGAGTAGGAGGTCCAGCCTTTGCTCCTGGGAGCTGGAATTGAACCTCCAACCCAGTGGGCCGCAGTCCCGCGCACAACCACTACGCCACCGGGGCTCAGCCCTGGGATGCTTTCTTAATGTACAGTTGCTCTTGTATATAAAACTCTTTCTTATACACATGAGAGTTTATGAATTTCTCTAGTTTATCCAGACTAACACTCTTTCTCCCTCTTCCCCTTCCTGACCATACCCCTACTCCAATGAGATCTGTACTCTCACTACTGTTCTTGAGGAGTTTATCTGTCCTGAATTCCATGTGTTGAGATCTCTTATCTGTACCATTGTGTGTTCCTTGGTCTAGCCGTATTTGTAAGGGTCATAGTAGTGGGGGAGAGGAAGTATTCAGGAACTTCAAGAATAATTGTTTGCTCGGTGCTGTGCTATACCTTGGTTGAATCATTGCTTTCTTATAACCCTTCTGGGGGGGGGGGGGAGATATCCAATTGTCTACAGATGGGCTTTGGGTCTCCACTCCAACCCCCCTTGTTCTCATCCATATAGTTATTTGTTTTTTTAAATCTTTTTGTTACCTGACACCTGATCTTATTGACAACTCATGATTGCACAGGGTGGTGTGCTTCTTACATGTGGGCTTATTTGCTTCCCTGCTTGTTTAACTTCAAGTCTTTAAGACTCCACTTGTGATATATTTTGATAGTCGGGCACCATTCACTCTTTTCATCACATTTGCTTATGCACCCTTTTTATCTTCAGCAATCATGTCAGGAGGGTGAGTATCAAAGAGGGTTAGATTATCAGAACAAAGTGTTCTTGTGTTAAGAGAGGGCTTGAATAAAGGTCCAAAGTCCATCTATCTTAATACTTATATAAATACATGTATATTGGCCTCTATCCCTTTAACTATAAATTAGTATATTTAGATACCTATCGCTATACCTCTATAAGTAGCTTTGCGTCCTATTTCTACATTTTTTAAGGAGCCAGAACATTTATTTAAGAAAGCAATACAGCAAAAAGACAGTATTAAAGAAAAGGTCTGTGTGTGTGTGTGTGTGTGTGTGTGTGTGTAATATTGATTCTTTTTATTTAGAGCTTCACATCCAGAACTATTATTAAGGGGAAAGTTTTATCACAATGTTTTTAAAAATAGATAATGAAGGGATTAGTCTTTTTTTTAAGATTTCATTAAAGTTTTTATTACAGAAATGCATTACTAAATAGCAAACATAAGATCATGTTCTCAATCTCTATTCTCACATAATTTTTCTTTTCTTTTTACTCTGTCAAGTTTTACACAGCAAAACCTATATTAACAAAGATAAAGGACCTTAACTCCATCATTAAAATAAAAAAAGCTGGCTGACTAACTTGGAAAACATAGTTCATCCATCTGTTGTCTGCAGGAAATGCATCTAAAGCTCACAGACAAGGATAAACTAAGAATAAAAGGCTGGAGGAGGATATATCAGGCTAATTGTGACTCAAAAAAAGCACGAGTAGCAATTCTAATCTCATACATAACTGACCTCAAGGTTCAAGCCATAAAAAGAGATAATGAGGGGCACTTTATAGTGCTCAAGGGATCACTTCACCAGGAACCCATAAGCATAATAAGCATATATGTGCCAAATGAGACATGCGTGAAATTTGTCAAGCAGACTAGTCAGAACATGGAAAAAGACTCAACAATTAAAGTAGGGGATTTAATACTCCATTCTCAAGAAAGATAGGTCTTTGGGAAAGAAGCTCAGCAAAGAGACTATAGAACTAAACACCATAATTGGCCAACTAGATCTGATAGACATATTTAGAGCTTTCCATCCAAATGCAAAAAAAAAAATACACATTCTTTTCAAGTCCACATGGCACATTTCTGAAAATTGACCACATGTTGGGACACAAGTCAAGCCTAACCTAAAGATTATCACAAAGTACTATGAAAGCTTGTACTCCAATGAGTTTAACAATGTGGAAGACAAGGACAAGTACCTGGAAAAACAATCCCTCCCTAGACTATCCCAGATAGAGGTCAAGAACCCATAGCAAAAAACCCATAGCAAGAGAAGAGATAGATATAGTTATCAAAAAGATACAAACAAAAAATGCTCCCAGACCAGAGGTCTTCACTGGAGAATTCCACAGGGAGGAATTTCAGGGAGGAACTGCCACCAATCCTCCAAGTTTTTTAGAGTGCAGAAAAGGATGGAAAATTCCCAAATTCATTCTATGAAGTCAGTATAATTTTGATACTCAAACAGGGAAGGGATCCCACAACAGTAGAGAACTATAGACCAATATCTAATGAACACAGAGATAAAAACGTCAACAAGATATTGGCCAATATAATACAAAAGCATATAAAATGCATAATCCATCAGGATCAGGTAGGATTCATGCCAGGGATGCAGGGATGGTTTAACATCCATAAATCTATCAATATCATACACCACATTGATAAAGTATAAGAACCATATGATGATATCTATAGATGCAGAGAAAACATTTGACAACATCCAACACCCTTTCCTAATTAAGATGCTCAGACGAATAGGAATAGAAGGGCAATTCCTCAAGTTAATACAAGCTATCTATGAAAGGCCAACAGCTAACATCTTAGTCAATGGAGAAAAGACTAAATCAATCCCAGTGAAAAAGGGGACTAGAAAGGATCCCCCTTATGCCCACTACTATTCAATATTGTATTGGATGTCCTAGCTAATAACATAAGACAATGGAAAGACATCAAACATAACCACATGGGAGAAGATGAGTCAAATTATCATTATTTGCTGATGATATGATCCTGTATATCGAAAATCCCAAAAGCTCCACAGAGTACTACTAACAGTGATAAAGGAATATGGAAGAGTGGCAGAATACAAGATTAACAAACAGAAGTCGATTGGTTTGCTGTATACATCTTACAAGACCATGGAAGAAGAGATCAGGAAGGCAGTATCATTCACAATAGCCAAGAATAAACTGAAGTATCTAGGGATATATCAACCACAAAAACAAAAGACCTATACAAGGAAAACTACAAAACTCTAATACAGGAAACCAAAAGTGACCTCCACAAATGGAGGAATGTACCATGCTCATGGATTGGGAAACTCAATATATTAAAGATGTTTATCCTACCCAGGGTTGTCTTGATTCAAATACCAACAACCTTTTCCAGAGAACTGGAAAAACTGGAAAAACCACTAATTTTATATGGAGAGGGAAGAAGCCCCAAATTAGCAGGGATCTCCCCAAGGAGAAGGACACGGAGGGCTCACTTTACCTGACTTTCAGACTTACTACAAAGCCACAGTGGTCAAAAAAACATGGTACTGGCATAATGACAGATTCACAGACTAATGGAAAAGGATAGAAAACTCAGAAATAAAACCATTAGCATATGGACAACTGATTTTCAACAAGGACCCCAAAAGCATCAAGTGGGAGGGCAATGCCCTATTTAATAAATGGTTCTGGAAACAATGGAAATCTACAAGTAGAAAAATGAAACAGGATCTTTACCTCACCCCATGCACAAGAACAAACTCAAGGTGAATCACAGACCTAGAACTAAAACCCCAAACCATCATCAGGACCATCATTAGTGAAAGAATTGTAAGAAATCCAAGAACCTTGACCCAGGAAATACAAAGGCTAACTGCAATAGGACAGGTTACACAAGCAGGGGAACCTGAAATTGACAAATGGGATTTACTAAGAATAAAACACCCATGTGCATCAAAAGATTTTACCAAGAAGGTAGCTAGGCAATCCATAGACTGGGAGAGGATTTTTAGCAATGACACAACAGACAAAGGGCTTATTATAAAAATCTACAATACCCTTCTTACTTGCAAAAAAAAAAGGAAAACAGATAACCCTTTGAAGAAATAGGAAAAGAACTGAAAAGAAGTTTCACTAGAGAGGAGACCCATATGGCCAATAAACCTAAGAGAAAATTCTCCTGATCATTAGCCATTAGAGAAATGCAGATCAAAACAACCATGAGATACCATCTAACACCTTTGAGGCTAACACAAATCAGAAAATCAGAGTGTAACAAGTGGTGGAAGGGATGTGGCAAAATAAGAACATTCTACATTGCTGGTGGTCCTGTAGCTACAGCCACTATGGAAAGCTGCCTGGCGATACTTAATGAAACTGGAAATTGAGCTACTTTATGATTCAGTTATGCTGCTACTGGGTATATACCCATAGCCAGTGGTATACATGCCAATGTTTATTGCAGCGCAATTCACAATCGCTGCAATAAACAGTGATTATTGCTGTTTGGAGTTGGAAGCAATCTAAATTTCCATAGGTAGATGGGTGGATCAGTAAATTCTGGCACATATACACAATGAAGTACTATGCCTCACTCAAAAGCACTGATGAGCAAATGAAGTGCATCTTTTCATGGTAAGAACTACAGGAAATTATGCTAAGCAAAGTTGTCAATCACAAAAGGAGAAGTACTGTATGAGTTGCCTGAGGTGAGTGTAACCAGTATGGTAGATATAGAAGAGAAGACTCCTATATCATGACAGTTGGGCTGAGAGTTAGGGTAAGGAGAGGAGGGTGGACCAAACCTAGGGAGGTACATGCTGCGTGCAACACAGTAATGGGAGAAGAATGAGGGGGAGGGATAGAAAAAGTGAAAGGAGTAACAGAAGGTACAGGGCACCACCCAGGGGGAGAGTACCAGTCTTGTCTCCACAGAAACCAGAGTGGGCATGCAGATCCTACCTTGAAGCACCCAATCATGAGGCCACAGTGTGAACACATGGAAGGATGCATGAAAAGAGAGCACTACAGAGTTAGACGCAACCAGAGCCAGATTGACCCCCTCCTTGGAAGTGGGCATAGCAGAGAATAGGTTGGGGGAGGGGCCAGCATGTCGCACCCACAGGGAGAAGCGCAAGAAGGGAGGAAGAGAAAGAGAGCTGGTCTGGTTCCCACACTGGCCCACGATGCTCAGAGGACTACGCCCCTGTGGGGACCTTGTGGGTCACAGAAAGTACTGAGCAAACAATAGCAAGATGTGTCACATTGTCTCCCTACTGAAGCAGAGAGCGATAGAGGACATTTTGAGGATCACAAGGTGGGGAAGCAATGAGCCGAATCAAGAAGGAAGTACTCCTGGTTAGACAGTCAAGAGGAGAGAATGATGAGTCCGAAGGTTCCTGGGGGGCATAGGAGGAGGGTGGGGTAAAAGGGGGTGTGGACAGACTCAATGGACAGGGGAGAACAAGTGGTCCGGAATTGGTGGCAGGGAGGGTGTGGGAGGTCTGGTAGGGTTTAAGCAAGGGTAATGTAACTGAGAGGAAGCACTGAAACTCCAATGAAGGAGGAACATGATCGCAGGACAGGAGGGAGATGGAAGTAAATAGAGGAAGGAACTAGAAGGCAAAGGATACTTGCAGAGATCTAAACACCGGCATGTCCACACATAAATAAAATTATCTATGAAATCTAAGAACATATATTTATAGGTTCAATACTGGGGTAGCAAGTGGACCTTGGGCCCTCACCCAGGCGCTTCCTCAATGCAAGAAAAATTTGTTCCATGAATCTGGTATTCCATGATACTCACTGGCCCAATATGATCATTGAAGTAAAATGGGTGCGTAAGCAAATGTGGTGAAGAAAGCTTATGGTGACCAGCTATCAAAGGATAGGGTGTCTGGGGTCTTAAAAGTCTGAAGATAAACAAAAGGCCAGAAGTGACCATGCCCACACAGAAGCACACAAGCCAGTGTGACCACAAGGATTAGGTCGTGGGCATCAAACAGAAAAAAAAAACATATCACTGTGTGCCCACCTTCCCAAGACGATTATTGAGGACGTGTGGGGGCACGAGCAAGAATAGTGAAGAAAGCTGATGGTGCCCAGATATCAAAAGATATAGCATCTGGGTCTTAAAGGCTTGAGGGTAAACAAGCAGCCATCTAGCTCAGGAGCAAAAAAGTCGACCATAAAAGAAGCACACCAACCTGTGCGACCATGAGGTATTGAAAAAAATCAGGTACCAGGCATTAAAGAACAAAAATCATATCAATATGTGCCTACCCTCCCGATATGATCACTGAAGACAAATGGGGACAGAAGCAAACAGAGTGGAGGAAGCAAATGGTGCCCACCTGCCAAATGATAAAGCATCTGGGGTCTTAAAGGCTTGAAGATAAATGAGTGGTCATTTAGTGCAGTAAAGCCCACATGGAAGCACACCAGCCTGTGTGATGAAGAGGGGTCGAAGGGAGCAGGTATCAAGCATCGAATGACAAGAATCACAGCACTATGAATGACGGGGAGAGCAGGGTGGTGACCCAAGGCCTACTTTGGGGCAATTGGACACCCCCTCACACTGAGTCGCAGAGAGGAGACAGGCAAGTCAAGGTTCAGAGAGGTAGCAATGAAACATATTTTCCTCTAGTTACTGAAGGCATCCTCGCCCCCAACTATCATGGTCCCAACTCCACCTTACAAATCCAGTGGACTGGAGAAGGTGCACTGGTAGAGATGGGAGCTGGAGATACCCATGCAATCACTCCTACATCCACAATTCTATTTAAACATGAGCAGGTTCAATTACTTGCTCTTCATGTTTGCTTTATTTTTTAATGTTTTATATACACATAGATAACTTTAATATACACATTCAGTGAAAATACCTTATGCTTAAATTTATATTTTAATCTTATATTGTGATTTGGGTGGTGTTTTAGAGCCAATTTTTTGTGATAACTTATACAATAAAGAAATCATATTTGGATGTGTGGATGGATGGTGATAAGAGTTGTACGAGTCCCCAATAAAATGATTTAAAAATGATTATATAAAGAAAATGAAAGATACATAGAAAAAAATAGTTCAATTGGCTAATGGAACTTTGGAAAAATGCCTCCTGAGACCAGTACAACTAGATGGGCCAACCAACCAGAACCAACTTCTCTGAATTATATCACATTGAGAATCCTTGGTAGAATGAGAGAAAAACTTAGACTGATGTTCAAAATTTTTAAAGAGAACAAGCTTGCCAATTGAATAGAGACTGCAACTTCCTAGACTATGCCCCTCAACTACCCTTTACATCTGAAACAGAACTCACCTTAATTGTTCACTTTCTAGCCAAACACTGGACACGTCTATAAAGGGAACAATAACATAAGTAAGATATACACACTATGGAATAATCAACCATTTGGAATCAAGGGGGCAGCACTTGCCCGTGGAAGACATTCAGAAGGTTTAATAAAGGTGTGGTGGCCGGAAATTCAAGGAGTAGGTGGGATAAGTGTTGTTACATCAATAATATTATAGTGAATGAAATGAAGCAAAATGTGTTCAGATGACTAAATACAAAACTGATTATTTGTTCTGTAAACTTCCACTCAATTCACAATAAAAGTTAAAAATGCACAAACTAAGAAAAGAAAATTGAAAAGCATACTTCATAAAAATAAAGTCTTACCTTCTAAAGATAATGTTAATAAAACATAAAAACAACTCACAGACTGAAAGAAAAATAACTGTAGACACAAATCCAATAAAACTCTTATAACTAGAATATATACAGAACTTTACAAACTCAATATTACTACAAATAATGGAATTTAAGAAATAAAATATTTGAAAAAGTACTCCATTAAAGAAGCTGTATTGACAACAAATATGTTCTTATATAAAGATGCTCAATATCAGCAGTCAGAGAAATTTAGATCAAAGTCACAATAAAATATGATGCCTATTAAAATGGCTAAAATTTAAAAGACCTATAATATCAAGTGTTGGAAAGATTGTGGTAGAACTAGAATTCCCAGATGCACTGATGGGAATGCAAAATTATTCTTTGGAAAAAATTTACAACTTCCTCTATTAAGAGGTTTTTGTTTCAAAGCAGGGCTGGCCACATGGTCCTTTCTGTGCATTTCTCCCACTCCCCCCCACACAGTTCTTTTTGTTTGTTTGGTTTTGGTTTTTTGGGGCATCACTGCCCTTTGTTGGTGGGAGTAGGAGGTCTAGCCTTTGTTCTGTGGAGCAGGAATTGAACCTCCATCCCAGTGGGCCGCAGTCCTGCAAACAACCACTACGCCACCGGGGCTCAGCCCCCACACACAGTTCTTATTGATTGATTATTAGTCTTAAGAGTGTTTGAATTAGAGAGGATACTTTGTAACAGTGATTGAATTCATTGAAGCTTGTTTTGTGGCCTAAAATATGAAAAGACATTCATTTTGATAAATACAATCATATCAACCCCACAAAATGTTTTACTTGTTTTCATGGTCATCAGTAATATATAAATATTCTTCTTAAACTCTAGCTACATTAGGGTGGTATTTTCAGTCTTTCCATATTTGATCTGATTGAAAAAATGAAATTTTATTAGTTGTGTTTGCATTATACTAACCCTAGGACAACTTGAAAAGGAGCCTTGGTCTGCTAACCATTAAGGTCTGCAGTTCGAAAGCACCAGTCACTCTGAGGAAGAAAGATGGGGTTCTTTATTCCCATAAAAAATTACAGTCTCCGAAACTTACATGAACTACCCTGTCCTATAGGGTCATTATGAGTTGGTGTCAACTTGATTGCAGTGAGTAAGTGAAGACAGCACAAATAAAGAAGACTGACGAATCTTTTGAAGACCAAAGATAGATTTAATTTATGCTCTTGGCAAAGATTATTGAAAGTTTCTTCCAATAGAACAAACAGATATGTTTTGGAGGAAGTATAGTCAGACAACTCCTGAGAGGCAAGGGTGATGTGAGCTGGTTGCATGGGCATATCAGCAGAAGATACTAGTGACTGGAGAAGGGCAATATGCTAGGTAAAGTAGCAGGGCAGAGAAAAAAGGAAGACGTTCCATGAGATGGATTGACACAGTGACTCCATTGACAGATTCAAATCTAGGAACAATTGTGTGGATAGCAAAGGACCAGGCAGTGTTTCCTTCTGTTGGTAGCTCTGAGTCAGAACCTATGTGTTAGCACCTAACAACAACAAAAACAAAACAGCTGGGAGACGTTTGAAAATGTCTGTAGTCCAGACGATACATACCTGGGCACAATCAGCATTCTTCACCACTTTTGCTTATGCACACATTTGTTTTCAGTGATTGTGTCAGGATGGTGAGCATCATGGAATGCCAATTTCATAGAACAAAGTGTTCTTACATTGAGGAAGTACTTGAGTGGAGATCCAATGCCCATCTGCTGTCTTAATACAAACTCTATAAGTATATACACATAAATCTATTTCCCCATCATCATATATAAACACATTCACCTATGTACATGCCTGTATTTAGACCTCTATAAATGCCCTTTACCCCCAAGTTCTTTCCTCTATTTCCTTTTACTTTTTTCTTGCCTCACTATCATGCTCAGCCTCCATTTGGGTTTCAGTAATTACTCTCTGTTACATTACTCTTGACCAATCCCTGTCAGGTCTCTCACTCCCACCTTGTCACGGATTTTGGATCACTTGTTGTTCCCTTATCTCTGGGTTGGTCAACATCACCTCCTTTCCCTCACCTACCTATCTCCCATGTCCCCCAGGAACCATCTGTCTCATTGTTTTCTCCTCCAAAATGTTCATCCAGCCTATTTTACCTAGATACCTGTAGAGAAAACAATATGTACAAAAAAAGCAAGGCATCGTAAGGTGAAATGACCAAAGAAAATAAAACAATAACAACAAAAAACCTCAATGTTCAAAATATATACATAAGTAAAAAAATAAAAATAATAACAAAATAAAAATGTGTAAATAGTTTAAGGTATGTTTGTTGACTTCCAGGAATGTCCCCCAGTTGAGTCCAAAGGGGTGTCACACCCTGGTCCCAGAGTATATCCTTGGCACTCTCTTGGGAACTCCATGCTCTGCTGTACACCCTTTGTGTTTTGCCAGGGTGTGGTGGGATCGGAGAGGGTACAATCCCGACTCTGCTTCTCCATGTTGTCCCCAGAGGGCCTTGAGTCAGCAAGGGACACCATGTCTCATAGTGGGGCGGCCATATGGTCCTCTCTGTGCATTGGCTGTTCTGAGTGGGGATATCATCCTCAAGAGTTGGTGGGCCAGAATGCACTCCACCCCCTCCTTCCCCTCCTTCATTTGTTCTTGTGTGCTCTGGTTCGGTCTGTAAACAAGCGGTCATCTAGCTCAGAAGCAACAAAGCCAACATGGAAGAAGCACACCAGCCTGTGTCACCACGAGGTGTTGAAGAAATAAAAATTATATCATTATAAATGAGGAGGAGTATAGATTGGGGACCCTAAGCCCATCAATAGGTGAAGCAACATCCCCTTACAGAGGGGTTACAGTCAAGGTACAGTGTGGCAACAATGAAAGATGCCATTTTCCTCTACTTCTCAAATGCTTCCTCCCACCCACTATCATGATCCCAATCTTACCTGCCAGACCGGGGGATGTAAGCTATAGCTGGAAACATGGGGAATTCAGGACAGATGAACCCTTCAGGATCAGTGGTGAGAGTGGTGATCCTGGGAGGTTAGAGGGAAGGTGGAATAGAAAGGGGGAACCAATTGCAGGGATCTACATATAACCTCCTCCCTGGGGTACGGACAGCAGGGAAGTGGGTGAAGTGGGTGAAGGAACACATCAGACAGTGATACTTTGTAACTTATTAAGGGTTCATGAGGGAGGGGGAGTGTGGAGGGAGGGAAAATTGGGGGAGCTAATCCTGGGGGCCTAAGTAGGAGGAGGATCTTTTAAGAATGATGATGGCAACAAATGTACTAACGTGGTCTGCATACAATTGATGCATGCATTGATCATGATAAAAGTTGTGTGAGCCTCAATATAATGATTAAAAAATGTCTGCAGTAATTATTTTTATTCTTCTTTCTTTGAATTGCCTACTTGTATGTTTTACCCTCTTTCTTTTTTTTTTAGGCATCACTGCCCTCTGGTGGTGGGAGTAGGAGGCCCAGCCTTTGCTCCGTGGAGCTGGAATTGAACGTCCATCCCAGTGGGCCGCAGTCCCACTCACAACCACTACGCCACCAGGACTCAGCCCTCACCCTCTTTCTTATTAGATTGTTTTGGCTTTTTCTTACACTTTCTCAAGTTTCTTCTCCATTTTCTGCGTTCTTCTTCACTTACTCTTTTTCCTTATTCCTGTTCAACCACCAGAGAAATGCTTTTTACATAATTGACATTAGAGTTTTTTTAAAAATTGGAAGTATTTTTTTTCTGCTCTCATCTTAAGCCCTTAATGACCTTTTCATATTATGGATAAAAAAAGTACAGTCGCATATATTTTAATGATTTTTTTCCTGGACCTGACTTTTTATTTCTTGTTTAAGAAGGTGTTCCCCACTCTAAGATTAGGAAAACATTCCTCTCTGTTTTAGTCTGCTTTATTTATAGTATAAGCAAATATGTATAAGTGATATGAGGTGGGGAACAATTTCTATCTGGGTAACTAAATTGACTCAGCATATTTATTGTGCTCATTCCCTACTGACTTAAAATGATATTTTTATCATCTACTAAATTTTAGCATATAATTTTGTCTGCTTCTCAATGCTGTTTTGTGCTTCATTGACATATCTGTCTGGTGATGGCTGGCTTTATATTTTTAAATGGCTATTTCTTGCTAAACCAGGAGTCTTGATAACTATGAAGTTAGCTGTTAAAGCCATAAGTTGTTCATTGGGAGAAAGATGAGGTTTTCAACTGTGGTAAAGATGTGCAGTTTTGGAAATTCACTGGGGAAGTTCTCTTTTCCTCCTCCTCCTGTTCCTTCCACTCCATCATCATCATCATCACCATCATCAGCGTCACTAACGATTACAAATCTATTTCAATTTTACTTGTACTTTTTAAAAAAGCCACTCAAGCCACTATTTAGGTTTGAGAAATAAGGAAATTGAAGGAATCAGTTACGATTTATTTTTTAAAGAAATGTTATATATATATTTATACAGTCCATCTCAAGATATGAAATTACATCCAATTTTAAGAATTTAGTTCTTACATCATGGCCTGCTTGATACTTGTCCTCAGGAAGGGAACACAGAAAATATGGGTGCTATAGCAAAGTATGTTGAAGACATTAGTGGGTTCCTAGCTGTCAGATGTAACTGTATCTGGGACCTTAAAGGTTTGTTTCCAAACAAGCAGCCATCTAAGTGAGATGTTACCAAACCCACATGGAAGAAGCACACCAACATCAGTGACCAAAGGATTATAAATCATAGAAGATGAAGAAGGAGATCGTATCAGAGCCTCAATTGTGAGAATCTGGATGAGATTCTCCAGAAAGAATCTTCTCTTGAGAGAAGGCTCTGGATGACAGTGGAAGTCCAAGTCACATCTGTGAGATCTACATAGGAAATAAACCTCCGGTGAGAACTCCCTAACAGAAAGTTGAGCGGAAGTGATTACCCCTTAGAGTGCCTTGGAGAGATGACTATAGATCAAGATGAAAGACCTGACTTGAACAGTAAAAGCTGATTGTGATAGCAATAGTGTAATACGGCGTGATGTCACTGAACTGTGGAATCATAGGACATGTGTACTAACTCCCCATAAACTGGTTTTGAAAAGAAAAAGAAATGAAGTTATAGTATCTTACTAAATCCTCCATATATGTTTTTTTTCCCCTTCTTCAGTGTTCTACTCTATGTTAAGGGTCTCCATGGGTTTGAGTGAGTGAGTGAATGAGTGAATGAATGGTGATCTAGTGGACTATGTATTGGGCTGCTAACCCCAAGGTTCAAGCACATCAGTTGCTCAGTGGGAGAAAGGTGAAGCTTTCTGCCTCCATAATGATTCATAGCATGAATCCCATGACAGTGTCTGTTTATTTGTTTCCCCCCTACCTCTAACAGAGGACTTTCAAAGGACAGAAAACAAAAGCCTGGATGATCGCTATGCAAAACCACCCAAAATTTACTGCCATGGAATGAATCGCTTCCAACTCATACTCATCCTGTAAGACAGAGTAAAACTGCTCCTTAGAATTTCCAAGACTGCAACTCTTTAAGGAAGCAGATATTCTCATCATAGCTCAATGCAATGCTCATTATCATTCCAGGTTTCCTTAAGGATCACTATAGAGAACCTCGTCTCCGAGAGCTTTGTACTAACTCGGAGTTGACTCCGACTCATAGCGATCCTGTCAGACAGAGTAAAACTGTCCCGCAAGGTTTCCAAGAATGCAATTCTTAGAAAACAAAAACAAAAACAAAAAAACACCTCATCTCTACTTTATTACTCTGTGTCTTTAAGCCTAAGCTTAAAGGCTGACTTCTGGGGCTGCTGTAAGAGATAAGACGCAGAACAAACAAACAAAACCAAAACAAATGAAGCAAAAGTCTCATTGCATTCAAGCCAATTCTAACTCATAGCAACACTCTGGAGCCCATCTTTTTGATGGATGTAAATCCTATGAATGTCAACCGCCACCTCTTCTTTCCCTCACTGGGTGGGTTTGAATGGCCACCTTCTCCATTAGAAGCCAAGGGCTTAGTCACTGTACCAGCAGGGCTTTTCTCATCAAGAGCTAACCCCACATTCAGTCTATTGTGAGGACAAAGAAACCCACAGAAAAGGGTCACTCAGGACGTTGAGAAGCTTGTTCTATGGATGCAATAAACAACATATGAAAACTTCCCCCAACCTCCACGCAATCCACATTCAGCTTTGGTATTCACACTGACTCTCGTTTCCCTTGGCAGAGAACTGATTCTTTGCTCTTTTGTGGCATGCAGAATGAGTCCACATTGCAGCTTCATTCTATGGGTGAGTCTTACCATTAATCATAAAGCATTCAAGGAAACCAGAATAAAGAGCATTCTAACCATGGTTCAATGGGAATAAAAACTGGTGGCTAGGTAAAATATTTTGTTACTTTTGGTGAAGTACTGCTCTTGTGAATTCCCTTCGATGTGGAGCCTTTCAAAGCTTATGCACACCATCATTTCAGCTGTATCTCCTCATTTGCCAACATATCACAGGAGAGTTCCAAGAATGTTCTGAAAGATTGCATTGTCGAAAGACTAAATATTAAAATATATATTTTGATAAGGGTGATGTTAGATTATGTGCTATAAACCAAACATAGCACAATATATACAGTTATATAAAATGAACTCTTTCAAATAGTATTATCAATATAAAAGTTTGATTGCATATAATGTTTAGCTATGCTGAAAATCTTCCCTGATATTTTATTAAATATTACATCTTATTTATTAATTAGAAAACATTTTCCTAAACTGAAAATTATTTACTAACTAGAAATGATATTTTGCTTTATATACTATTACTGGGAAATAGTGGATGTGAAGAAAACCTTAAAGGACTTTTTGGTGGCTAATTGCTGATATTTTTAATATTGGGGAGATTTTTTATGTCTATAATTAGGATATTTTAAACATAACTTGTGGTAATACATAGCAAAATGAAATTCAAAGACAACATAATCATAGTTTTATTATAACTCTACCTATATAGTTTGTAACATATTTCTACTACATGCATCAAAGTTTCAGGTGAGGTTGTAAATTTCTTCTTGCTTTATGGAAAAAATTTCCTTTGATTTTCCAGGAACCTGAAACAAAATAAATCATAAAAATTAAATGTAAAAATAAAATTTACATCGAGGTGGAATGTAAAAAAACCCAACAGCCTCAAATCCTATTTCCTTTCTATATTTTTCAGAAGTAGTACAAAACATTAAAAATGTTTAATTTTACATGTTTAAAATAAATAGCAGTGTGAGAGGGATAGCTTCTCAAGTGCCAGATGAAACTACTCCTTTTGTGCTTTGAGAAAGAAAGAGTTTAGCTATCTTTGGTGTTTTGTACAAATGGAGTGAATACTTTAGTAGAAACATTCAATACATCATACCTTTTTATTTCTTCTTCTAAAGTATCTGAATTTTGAGATAGCCTTTCCATTGTAGATTTTCTAGATCCTTCAATAAAGAAAAAATATTTATACATTTAATGGTTTACCAGGAGTACAGTTTATTGTTATTTTGAGCTTGAACCTGAGAATTTCTTCTCAAGGATAACCACCCTTACATCTGTTCCACTCTGGCAGATTGCATTGCTGAAAATTGACCAAAAGAAAAATCTCCTAATACATGTATTCCTCTACAATGGGTCCTAGATAATCTTCCATCAAGAAATGGAGTACTATTTCCCTACTTTAGAAATTGGCCCACCTTTATGGATGTTTTTGTAACTGACAGAATGGGAAAGAGTTGACTGCATGACTTCTGAGACAAAGTCAGAAAAAGACCACTACACGTCTACTCGCTTCTTTTCAGAGATTTGCTTTGGAAAAAGTCAGTTGCATGTCTGAAGATGATTGCAAAGTCCTTGTGAAGTTGTAGCCTGCTGTCTGAGCCTCCCTCCCAGCTATACCCACTAATTTTCTATATTAGGAAAACTTAGCCTGCTAATTAATTCAGAGTAACATTTATGATAATTATTCAAGTGATCTTTCTAGTCACAAAAATCAAAGTGAGCATCACAAAATTATTGATTCTTGGTTCCAGTCTTGGGAAAAGATTCATTTTGATATTTGCCTGCACATTGAAATGAGTCTGACCAAGTGTGTGATTGAGGCGTTGATGTAGAACTGTCACGACATTGGAATCACTCAAATAAGTGAGTGTAGAACCAATAAAAAGCTGAGCATATGGGATTCATGTATGCAGTCTATTACTGCAGTACAAAGACGCACTTCTCTTATGCTGGGATCTAAGATTCTCCAGGGCAGGTTCTTTCACATGGGCAACAAAACACTGATCACTATTGGTGTCAAATGATGAATTGCAACAAGGCTCCCACATCATCCCCGGATTTGAAATCAAGGATATAATATTTTCATCTAATTCAGTACTATGTTTAAATGAGATCTGTAAAATGAATCTATTGAGGAGGCACTACCTGGGACTTTGGTGACTGGAAGGGTGGACAAATTTTTATAATTTTGATGTGCAAAACATTTTTGGTGACCTTATTCTAGAAAAAGGTAAATAGTAAGTCCTGCATAAAGGTTGTGTCAGAGTTTATAGTCTAGACCCCTGGAAATGGATTTAACCTTTCCACAACAAATCAAAAGTATTGTATGCTCACATGAATATACAGTAGTCATTACCTGAAATTTAAAACTCACTACAAGCGGCAAACACACAGAGCTGGATATGAAGGCTGTATTGTATCAGTGTGGTCTGCAGAGAATTTCTTCATATGGTTTTTGCCTTGTTGAAATATATGTTACAGTTCAAAGCTAAAAAGATTACTTTTGAATAGTCATCACAGGGGTTGATTACATTCGTATATCATATTTAGCTGGACCCTGCAGGCTATTATTCCATTAGCTTGCTCGCCCTGCCATTGTCAAAAAGTTGATCACCTAATGTTAAAAAACTGTGCTTTCAGTTGACCTTATCAAAATGACTTAAAAGCTTTTGTTTAAAAAAATCTTTAAAAAAA
>PVJH01012532.1:0-64151 GCA_004026705.1 Nesogale talazaci | reverse complement strand
AAAAAAAAAGAACTCAGAGACTACTCACAATGACAAAATATATCAGAGATAAACCTCAATATGAAGAGGGAAAAAAATTGAAAACCAGATCAGGCCCAACATGTATCAGAGGGGGTCAAGTGACAAGGTTTTAACCGTTTAATTCGAGTTTGTCATTTTGATCTCCTATAGTCATCTCTCCAATACTTAACCAGTTTATTCTCATCCCTCCATTATGGATAGAGGGAAATCACTGAAGGTTTATGTGGCAGTCATGTGCTTATGTTAATTTCATGATTGAGATGTAGGGGTGGAGTCTAGCCTGTTAATCTGGAGATAGCCATTGAGTAGCCAATGAGGTCTCTGTGTGGGCATGGCTTTCTCCTGAGACTTCTGGGAAATCTCGCCATATTTCCCTCGTGAAGATGAGAAGCTATCTTCCCCAGTTGTTGGGAATTAGTCTCAGAGATGATGAATCACAGACAAAAGAAGATGGCAGCATCTGAGGAGCCAGAGAAGCCACACGGCTTTGCCCTGATGGAACCAGACCTCTGAAGCTGGAGAGGCCACGTGGAGACCCCTGCCAGTGATGAGTTGCTTCTGCCACCACTGGATTCTGTTGATGAGCCCAGAGTCCTGGAAATGAGGAGTCATGGGGAGACCCTTGGCAGCACCGGGATTCTGCACCCACTGACCTGTGACTTCGTGAGTTCAAAAGGAGACATTATAGACTGGTATCGGGCATATGAGCTAATATCAGACTTGTGACTTTGAACTGGACTGGGTTGGGATGCTTTCTCAGTGTTCCATTCCTTTTGTATATAAACCCTTTCCTTAAATTTGTTCCTCTAGTCTACCTGGACTAACACAGTTTATTTCCTGTGTAGATCTCACAAATGTATCTTGGGCTTCCATTGTCATCTGTAGCCACCTGTAAACCAGAATCTCACAATTTAGGTTCTGATAGTATTCCCTCCTTTGACTTTGGATTATATGATTTACAATCCTTCAGTCACAGATGTTGGTATGCTTCTTCAATGTGGACTTAGTTGGCATCCTCTTAGATGGCTGCTTGTTTGGAAACAAGCCTTTAAGATCCCAGATGCTAGTTTATCTGATAGTCGCGCACCATCTGATTTCTTCACCACACTTTTCTATGGCACCCATATCCTCTATGTTCTCTTCCTGAAGGCGAGTATCAAGCAGGGCCATGATGTAAAAACTAATTGTTTTTAAATTGGAACAGGAACTTAGTACAACTACAAACCCCATTGCTAGAACTCTGTTGTTGTTGTTGTTTGAGGTGGGGGGAGAGGGTGTGTCTAACAAACAGATGTATTTTCTTGTAGTTCAGGAGGCTAGACACCAGAAGTCAAGACTCTGATTGAGGTGTAGAAAGGGGGTCTCTCCATCTATTCTCCAAGTAGGTCCTTGCTTGGATTCCCCAGCCTGCCATACAGATGTCCGGGCGATAACTACTCTTCACCTTCCCATAGCTCTTCTCTGTCCCATCTGCTCTGGTTACATTTTGGAAGTGTTGAGTTGTAAGACATATTCTGCCCCAATTTGGCCTTAAGAGTGTAGCAAAACCTCCTATTTCCAACCCGGATCGCAAGGGACATGGGTCCATCCATTACAACAGGTCTCTTATTTCCCAGACTGAGCCATGCCAACTACAGGCTGTGACAGCGCAGCTCCGGCTTCACTACATGCATATACATGGTTTTCAGGTGTGTGCACAGTGGGGCAGGACCAAAATACAGCCCTCCTTTCTGCTTCCCACATCAGCCTGTCGGGCAAAAGCTCTCTGAACACAGGGGACCTTGGACCTTGGGTTAATGTGCAAGAAACTGCACCACACTGCCATCGAATCCACTCCAACTGATAGCAACCCTGTAGGGCAGGGTTGGTTTCCCAGACTGTAGCCGATTAGAGGAGAAGAATGCCTCCTCTTTCTCCCTCAGAGCAGTCGGTGAGTTCTAATCACTGATCTTGTGTTTAGCAGCTCAGTGCTTTACCAAGTACACCCCCAGGGCTCCTTAAGAAATCACACAGAAATTGTTAAAAATGGAGGCTAAAGTGAAGAAGCCCCTCCCCTCCCACTACCTGCAAATCCCATTCACTCTGTAATTCTCAATTTCCTCTCCCCAGGAAAAAATTCCCCTTTAGGGGCACCAGGTAGTCAGAAACCACCCAGTCTTGTGAGTTTCGTACTCAGCACATACTTTCAATTGCCATTAGCCAACATGGAATATCTCTCTCTCTCTCACATACACACACACACACACACACACACACAGAAAATGCCTCAAGCCATCCCCAATTAGAGGCAGATGGGACCATGGTAACATACTTTTAGCAACAAAAAAAATAATGAAAAAAATGTTTTATAAACAAATTGTCAGGCTTTCTTCCTACCCTGTGTTAGTCTGGGTGGACTAGAGAGACAAAATGTACAGACACTTGTGTGAATAAGAAAGAGCTTTATGTGTAGGAGTAATTGAATGTTGAGAAAACTTCCCAGTTCAGATCAAGTCCATAAATCCAATATTAGTCCATGTATTGGATACCAATCTATAAAGTCCTCTTCAGATTCATAAGACACATGCCATGGCATCAAATTCAGGAAGATCGCAGGTCAGTGGGTGGGGAGTCTTGTGGATTCAGTGGCATTATAAGAGTCTCAGCTCTCTCAAGGATCTCCACAGTGCTCCTCCAGCTCAGGGCACTGGCGTAGGTCCATGTGCCTTGTCAGCTGCAGTGTCTCCCTGGGAGTGAGCAGAGAGAGTGTCTCCCACCTCCAAGGAGTAATGCAGGGGTTCCCAGAATCCTCAGGAGAAGGCCATGCCCACACAGAGGCCTCATTGGCTATGACCTGCTTGACAGGCCAGGCTCTGCCCCTTCGCTCTTAAACCTCTCAAATTAACAAGTGATTATATAGCTACCACATAGTCCCTCTGGAAGGACCACTAAAACCAGGTCAGCATTCTAGCCTCTGCTGAGAGATGGGTGAGGGCAGTGTGTAAGGCATTACCGGCCTGGAATCAAACCTCCCATCTGCAAGGGGAGAATTGTACAATGGAAGCACCAAGGCCCATTAGGTACATATTAGATGCTCAGTAGCCCCAGCTACCTGCCTCCAGAGTGAGCCCTCTAGGTGGCTCTGCTGTACCCCAAAATTGGGCATTTGAGTCCTTCTCAAGGAGCATCAGAAGAAAGGCCTGGTGATCTCCCTCCGAAACTTCAGCCATTGAAAACCCAGTGGAGCACCTCTCCCCTCCAGCACACATGGCCCTTTTGCACAAGTCAGGATTCGCCTGGTGGCAACTGGACCTGCCTCAAGAGCAGGGTTGCCCTACTGAGAATAAGGGGGCAAGGTCACTCCAGCAGGGGTCAGGGATGTCTTCGGAGATGCCTGCTATCAAGTCGATTCTGTATCCACAGTGAGCCTACAGGATAGAGGAGACCAAGCCCTGTGGGTTTTCCAGACTAACTCTTCACCAGAGCTGACAACCTCATCTTTCTTCCACTGTGCCTGGGTTCAAACTGCTGATCTTGCAGAACCCCCTGGGCCACAACTCTGTGTCCCTTCTGTTCTTTTTATAACTTGGAAGTGACTGGTTTTAGATCCAACCCAACTCTGCTCTGACCTCATTAACGTAGCAAAAAAAAAAATCCTTCCTCCTTCCAAACAGGTCATATTGACAAATATCAAACCCAAACCATGCCCACTACCATCAGGTCCATTCAGATTTATAGCCACCCTATATAGCACAGGGTCGAATGGCCTCGATAGATTTCCTAGACTGTAACATGAGCAGAAAGCCTGCCCTTTCTCCCAAGGAGGGGTTGCTGGTTTCAAATAGCCCAACACAGGACAACCCACTAAGCTACCAGAGCTCCTTCTTGATTCTGTCAGGGCTGACAATTTCCAAAGACTTGACAAGAGCCAGATATTTTTAACACAAGTAAAGGACATGAGGCAGGGGTGCAGGGACTGAGGAGGAGACTGGAAACACTTCATTTTCTTGACCTTCCTCCCAAACCACCCACCCACCCCAGGAAACACCACAAATGGAAACAGTCACTGAGCCAAATCCCAGGGACTCTAGTGACAAACTCATGTCCCATTTATTCCACACCAGCCATCTGTTGCCACCCAAAAATGAGGACCCAGCAGTGCCAGGCTGACTGATTCTCACGAGCAGCCAGGAACACAGATTTTTCCAGCAAAGCTGGATTGTAAAGGCTGTATGCTCAGTGCCCTTTCTATCAGGAAAGCAGCATTGGGGCTCAATAAAATGCCCAGCCAGACAAGGAAAGGGAGGGTAGGCAGACCTGCCAGTCAGCAAGCCCAGACAGACAGACAGACAGACACACACACACACACACACACACACACGAGTGTTGCTATTCAAGGCCCTTTGCCACCTCAAAACTCTGGAAAGTTCTGAACTGAGATAAGCGGACTCTGCAAGGGTCTCTGCTAAGTGAGGAGCAGCTGAACACCTTAAGGAATCTAGTCTCTCATCTCCCCATGTCTCCCCAACTTCTGACTGCCCAAGCATGAGAGCATGATCGATGGGGAGAAAGCAGAAGCAAAGATGGGGGTGGGGGTGAGCCTGGGGAGAGCCCCGCCATCGGTCCTCCTCTAATAGAAGCACCAAAAGCTGGCGAACTAAGTCATCTCTGATGGCCGAGGAGGCTCTCCAAAAATGCCCGCCATCCAGCCGACTCACAAGGAGCCTCAAGGACAGTGCATCCGTCTGCTCTTGGCCTTTGGCTTCCATTAGAGACCTCCTTGTCAAAGTAGGGTAGAGAGGGTTATCAATCATCTCCCTGGAGTATACAGATCTTCCATCAATATTGTCATTGATTATCCCTGGGTATGAATTAAAAAAAAAAAAACACTGTTGAGAGAGGGATATTGGGCCAATGCAGGCTAATTATATGTCACAATACCTGAATTATTCACTTATACAGAATAAATCCTTTTATGGCTAGTCACTATTTACACAAATAATGGGAGTTGGCTGAAATTTACAGTAATATTCACTGACAGTATCAGTCACAGGTTTGCCAGAACTATATATATAATATATATATACATATGTATATATACACACACACTGTTGAGAGAGGGATATTGGACCAATGTAGGCACATATATATGTATATGTATATATAGATATAGATATAGATGTAGTAAGTCAATGATTGGCTCAGGGACAACACTCAATGTTCTTAATGATGATTTTCAATGTTCTTATTGACAGTATTCGATATTGTTGATATAGCTGGCTTCTGCTACTTCAAATAGCATGAGTTTTCAGTATTAAGTCCTTAGGTAACAGGTGCGTTTTTGATAGAGTCCAGTAATGAGATCTCTTTGGTGCCGCCTTTGGAGAGTGCTGGGCACCTTGAAGATCCAGGATTCAATATCCCAGTGTTCTGTGACATTTTGCCTGGGTTCCCAGGATGGGTCCAGAAACTCAGGCCAATGTGAGTTATTAAGTGCATGTTACCAGGGATAAGGACCTCCTTAGAGTCCTTAAAAGTATTTTTAGACACACATCCACACACACGGAGATCTGTATCCCCCCTTTTTCTACCAACAGACATGCAGTTGTGTTCTCTCAGATGTGTCAGCTCCCTTTGCCCTCTCCTGACTTGACTTTCCCATCAGTATCCCTCTTCCCCCTGATAAGGATGTCTACCTGTCCAGGGGAACCTCTTCCTAACTTTGCATGGCAGCCCCTATTGGTCAGCATCCCCTCCCAGTCCCTTCACAATTTGATCCCAACTGATGTGAGGAACCCTCTGCCTACGTGACCTTCAAGCTACACACCTCAAGAGGATGGTGTGTGGTTCATTGGCCACGGTTAGGCTCTCTACCAGGCTGTCTGACCATCCTGGCCAGCAGACTGGATCCCTTGCAAGCCTGACTTTATGTCCATTCTGCTGCTTGTCCTTACAGTAGTGGACTCAGACAGTCTATCCTTTTGTGATTGACTAACTTCGCTCCGCATGTTTTCCATATCATTCTAAGTCATGAGGTGTTTCTTGGTTTCACAAGCAACCAGAGTTGCTTATCATTTTTTTAAATCCAATCTTCTACTATTTCTTATTTCCTTGGGGTATAGGTCCAGTAAAATAATGTGGGATCATATGGTATGTCTATTGCCATATGTTTTAGGAATCACCATATTGCTTTCTACAGTACTTGTATGTATTTACAAACCCACCAGTACTGTAGAAGAGTTCCAATCTCTCCACACCATCTCCAGCATTTCTTGTTCTCAGTTGTTGTTTTTAACTGGGCTACAGTTATAGGTGTTCCATGGTATCTCATAGTTAATTTCACTTTCATTTCCTGATTGGCTTGATTATGGTGGATGTAACTATATGATACTTGGCCAGTTGACACCTCCCTTGACCCAACCTGAATTTCTTCTAGACTTAAATAGTTGCTATTTGTTCCACAACAGAAATTTCTGTATGTGTTTTAAAAAGTAGTGTTGGTGATCTTTCCCTTCTTACTCCTTATTTTTATTTTTATCTTTATACTATTTTCTTCTTTTCCTTTCTACTGCATTGTGGTTTTGTTTTTGTGTTAGTCCAGGTAGACTAGAGAAACAAATTCATAGACACACATATGGATATAAGGGAAAGGTTTATATACAAGAGGAATGGAACATTGAGAAAGCAGCCCAACCCAGTCCAGTTCAAAGTCATAAGTTGGATATTAGCCCATATGACTGATACCAGTCTATAAAGTCTCCTTCCGACTCACGATGTCACAGGCCAGTGGATGCAGAGTCCTGGCTCTGGCAGGGGTCCCCTCATGGCTCCTCATTTCCAGGGCTCAGCGTCCATCAGCAGTATCCATTGGTGATAGAAACATCTCAGCACTGGCAGGGGTCTCTCTCTGGCTTTTCTAGCTTCAGAGGTCTGGTTCCATCAGGGTAAGGCCATGTGGCTTCTCCTCCGGCTCTCCCAATTCCTTGGACGCTGCCATCTTGTCAGAAGAGTGACTTCCAACAACTGGGAAAAAGTGGTGTCTCTTTTCCTCGAGGGAAATACAGCGAGACTTCTCAGAATTCTCAAGAGAAGGCCTCAGGAGAGGCCTCAAGCGAGGCCTCATTGGCTACTCAATGGCTACCTTCATATTAACAGGCTAGACTCCACCCCTACATCCCAATCATGAAATTGACATCAAGACTATATGACCACCACAATTTTTTATTGTTTTGGTTAGATTTCCCAGTTTATGAAGCACAGAAGGAGTGGCAGCATAAAGACAATAACTGATCCAATAGTGTGTCGGTCCAGGTACACTAGAGAAACAAATTCTTAGACACTCATGTGTATAAGAAAGGACTTTATATACAAGAGCATTTGAATATTGAGAAAACATACCAACCCAGTCCAGATTAAGTCCACAAGTCTGACATTAGCTCATATGCCAGATACCAATCTATAAATTTCTCTTAAGACTCGTGCAATACATGCAATGACACCAAACGCAGGAAGATCACAGGTCAGTGGGTGGAAGGTCTTGTGGATCCAGTGGCAGTGGAAGTATCTCAGTGCTGGCAGGGATCTCCATGTGGTTGCTTCAGCTCCAGGACTCTAGTGTGACTCCATGTGTCTCTCAGCAGGAATGTTTCACAGGAAGTGAGCCTGTGTCCCACCTCCAATGCGCTATTTATTTATCTCCTTAGCACCTCCAAATGAGGTAATCAAACTGTGACCTGAATGACAACCTAAACTCCACCCCTTCACTCTTAAGTCTCAAACTGACACCAGAATATGTAACTACTACAAATGGTTTATAGAGCGTGGAGGTTGGGGAGAGTGAAGGGAATTGAGGCGCAAACAATGCTGGAAGGAGGAGGGAGCACTAGAACTGCCTGTGATAATGTAGATACAACTTTAAAAAAAAATAGACTTAATAAAGTGACCAGATTTTAAGTGGGACACCATTGACAGTGGGAGGGGGGTGTTCTTGATTAAAAATTTGGTGTATATGGAGCATCAAGAATTTTCACAGAATGCAAAAATAGAATTGCAATATACTTATTTTAATTTTAAAATGCTGCGGAATGTTGTTAAATTGTTAAAAAACGGGATGTCTGGGCTGAGCCCCGGTGGCATAAGTGGTTGAGTGCGGGACTGCAGCCCACGGGCTTGGCAATTCAAACCCAGCGGCAGCTCTCAGGAGCGGCACTGGGTAGCGCCCACGACCACCAGAGGCAGTGATGCTCACAAAAAAAAAAAAGGGGATGTCTGGTCACTTTACTATAGAAGTGTATGATATGTGAATTTTATATCAAGAAAACTACTTTAAAAAAAACTTGACCAATGGTTTCCATAGGTGAAGGAGGAACAGTTTTTGCTTAGGGGCCATTGAGTTAGGTTAATGATGGTTGAATAATTTGGAAAAAAATATTTGTAATGGTTGTACAACACAAAGAGTATAATCAGTGGTATTGAATTATACATGTATAAGTTGTGAAATTGGAGAACATTTTGTTGTGTATATTTTTGCCAAATTAAAAAGTAAATAATTCCACTAATAACAATGAATGCAAGGAAGAAAATATTATAAAATTGATTGTGATATTTCTTGATCGTGATACAACTGAACTATGAAATTGTATGACATATGGGGGAAGTGCCAATAAAAGTGTTTAAAAAATAAAATAAGAGATAACTGTGCAAAATAACTTTTATTAGAGTAACCAAAAAATAAACAAAATTGATAAACTACTGGGGACCTTAGCAAAAAAAGAATGAAAAAAGAATGAGAAAAAAATAAAATTCTACAAATAAGTAAAATGGATGATAATATAAAAGAACCAAATGATATAAAAAAATCATACATGTTATGAAAATTGTACTCCAACAAATTTGAAAATGTTGAAGAAATGGATAAATTTCTAGAAATGCATTATTTACCCTAAATTATCACAGAATAGTGTCAAAAATCTCAACAGGACTATAAAATGGGAAGAAATAGATCCTTGCCATAGAAAAACTCCCAACATCAAAAAGTCCAGGTCCAGGCAATTTTATTAGTGATTTCTATTGAACCTTTAGGGATGACTGATTTTATTTAAACTACTCTATAATATACAAATGGACAATATACTATCAAATCCTTATACCTAAAACAGACAAATATGTAACCAGAATAGAAAATTACAGACCATTATCTGTAATGAATATAGGTAGCAAAATCTTCAATAAAACCCTAGCCAACAGAATTAATCAAATCATCAAAAAATAATACATCAGGATTTAGTGGGATTCATGCCAAATATGCATGTTTGGTTTAATATTAGAAAGACAATGTAATTCACTATATAAACAAAATAAAGGAGAGGAGGAACCATATGTTTATATCAGTCAATGCAGGAAAGGCATTTGATAAATCCATTCCTGATTTAAAACACTCAATAAAATAGGTATAGAAGGGAAATTTCTCAACATAATAAAAGCCATATATGTGAAACCAATGGGCTGCATCTCTTTTAATAGAGAAAAATTGAAAACATTCCCTCTTCAAACGGGAACTAGACAAGATTGCCCTTTATCACCACTTTCATTTAATATCGTCCTGGAAATTATAGCTAGAGTCAAATACATAAAAAGATATTAAAAGCACGGAAGAAATAAAAATCTATTTGCTTATTTCATAATCCAATATATTGAAAAGTCCAAGGATTCAATTTAAAAATTACTTGAAGTAATTGAAAAATTTGGCAATGTATCAGGCTTTAAAATCCACATACAGACATCAGCTGGATTCTTGTATAATAAAGGTGATGATGATGATACCAGAAAAGTTATTAAAAGAACAGTATGGGGCTGAGCCCTGGTGGCGTAGTGGTTGTGCACGGGACTGCGGCCCACTAGGTTGGAGGTTCAAATCCAGCAGCAAGGCTGGGTCTCCTACTCCCACCACCAGAGAGCAGTGATGCCCCCAAAACAAAAAAACAAAACAAACCAAAAGAACAGTATGATTTATAACAACTACACAAAAGACAAAATATTTAGGATTGAATCTTACCAGAGAAACAAAAAACTTATATGAGGAAAACTACATATCACTCTGTCAAAAAAACAATGGAAACTTACACAAATGGAACAAGCTACCATGTTCCAAGATAGGCAAACAAAAACATTGTGAAAATACCAATATTACCAAAAATATCTTTCAAATTCAATGCAATACCAATCCAAACGCAAGCATAATTATTGAAAGAAATGGAAAAGCGAATCACCGACTTTATAGAGCAAGAATTTTTTTTAGAGTAAAAAATTTATAGAGTTAATAAAACACTATTAAAAATAAAAACAGGAAAATGACATCAGGGTTCAAAGCTGAGGCAGAGGTGGCAGCAGAGTCCAACATGGAGGAGGAGAGTGGCGTGTCCGGCGTGCCCAGTGACAGTGGGCCCCACGGATAATGGAGAAGGGCCGACTCAGAATGAAAAGAGGAAGGAGAAAGGCATGAAAAGAGGAGGCAATCACTTTGAGCCAGATGCCAATCCATCTAAGAGATACAGGGCCTTCTTTTAATGAGAACTGATAGTCCCTTAAAAACCTGCTTAAAGAAAATGTTGATTCAGTAACATACGTGGAGCTCTTAAGTCTTAAGAGACACTGAAGGAAAGTCAAGGGGATGTGCCAATGTTACATTCAAGATGGACAGTAGTGTAAAAAAGCTGCTGACATTTTAAACAAGTGCAGTCTGTATGGGAGACCACTGAAGGTCAAAGAAGACCTTGAACATGTCAGGAGAACAATGCAGAAGACAATGGCTATGGCCGGTGGGATGGAGATGGAACCCAGTAGCCCTAGAGTGATTAATATCCCTCCCAGTATCCTAAATAATCCTAATATCCCAAAGGAGATTACCTATGCATTGCAGGTCAGAAGACTCTAACGCACAGTATGTGTAACCAATCTGGATTAGAAAGCTGCCTGGAGAAGCTGAAGGAAGTATTTGGTATGACTGGTGTGGTGTCCTGAGCAGGCATTCTTGAAGATAAAGATGGGGAATGTCATGGAATAGGTGCTGCGACCTTTGAACAGTACATTGAAGCTGTGCAAGCCATTCTGTTGAATGGTCAAGTGCTGTTTGATAGAAGGATCCCTGGTGGCATTGTGGTTATAAGTTGGGCTGGGATTTGCATGGTCAGCAGTTCAAAGTCCTCAGCAGCTCCTGGGGAGAAAGGCTGGGCTTTCTATTCCAGTCAACAGTCACAGTCTCAGAAGCCCACAGGGGGTCGCTATGAGTCAGCATGGACTCGATAGCAGGGAGTTTGTGTTTGAAGCTGTTGGATAGAAAATGGATGAGAAGGCCTTGTCCAAGGCTGACTTTAACACCCCCCCCCACCCCCACCCCCCCCCACACACACACCCAGAGTGTCCTCAGCAGCTGCCTGGGTGATATTAGAATGGGCTTAGGACCCAGAGGGCAACCCATCATTGCCAATCATCTGAACAAACGCAGGGGAAACATAGGCCCTGCAGGCATGGAGGGCCTCTTTAGAGGGGGCATAGAGAACATGGTTTGGATTGGGCATGAACATGGGCAAAATAAACAAAACCTAAGTAATGCATTAAAGAAAGGAGTTATCGAGTAAAGGAGGAGGTAGAGGCTGAGGCAGCGTTCCTTGGATTCCTAGGATGGGCCCTGGCATTGACCATGGAGAGGATAACAGCATGGAGCAGTTAGGTGTCGGTTTAGGCCACAGCATTGACCATATGGGCTCCAAGATCAAGGGCCTGGGCCTGGTCAGGGACCACCTGGGTACAATGGAGCACATGAGCCCACTGGAACTCGACCATGTAGCCTTCAGCTTGGCCAGACCATGGAACACATGGGCTTTGGAATGGAGCACAAAGGTCCAGTCATTGAAAGCATGGGTCTGAGCATCGATTGAATGGTGCTGGCCAGTATCAGGGCCAGCCTGGGGTGCTTATCATTGGTTCTCAGTCTTCCTAATACCACAACCACTTAGTACAGTTCCTCAGGTTGTGGTGACCCCCCAACCATAAAAATTATTTTTGTTGCTATTTCATAGTTGTCATTTTGCTACCGTTATAAATCAGGCAACCCCTGTGAAACGGTTGTTTGACACCCCAAAGGGGTCATGACCCACAGTTTGAGAATCACTGTCCTAATACAAAGTAAAACACACTACTCAACATAATGAAAAGTATCCACATTATAGAAGACAAAAAAAAACTAGAACCTACTAAAATATGACATATATGCACATCAAAAGACTTCATCAAATAACCAACAGAGAACTGACCTACTGGCAAAATATATTCAGCGATAATACTTCAGATAAAGAATTAATCTCTAAAATCCATAGAAAACTACAAAGTTTTAGCAAGAAAAGGACAAATAACCCAATCAAAATTGGGCACAAGACATGAATAGGCAATTTATCAAAGAAGACATACAGGTGGCCAAAAATCATATTAAGAAATGCTCGTGTCCACTAGCAATAAGAGAAACACAGATTAAAACAATGAGATATACCATCTCACACTGACGCTTTTAGTAAATTTAAATGATAAATACTGGAGAGGATGTGGAGACATTCGAATGCTCTTACATTGCTGGTGGAGCTGTAAAATTGTACAACCACTATGAAAATCAGTATGCCACTTCCTTTGACAGATGCAAATACAAGTATCTTATGATCCAGCAACCTCTTGACTGGGGATATACTCTAAAGAAATCAATAATACAAGAGCAGGCACATGCACACTTAAGTTTATTCCAGAAATTTCTGTAGTAGCAAAAACATGAAAAGAACCAAAAACACCTATTATAGACAAATGGACAAGCAAGCAAGCCCTGGTATATCCTTATAACTTATATTAAATTGACCCAATTTTAAGCGGGACACCATTGACCGGGGGAGGGAGTTCTTGATTAAAAATTTGGTCTATGGGCTGAGCCCCGGTGGCGTAGTGGTTGTGCGCGGGACTGTGGCCCACTGGGATGGAGGTTCGATTCCGGCTCCCAGGAGCAAAGGCTGGGCCTCCTACTCCCACCACCAGGGCAGTGATGCCTTAAAAAAAAAAAAAAAATTTGGTCTATATGGAGCAACAAAAATGTTCATAGAATGTAAAAATAGTATTGTAATATGTTTATTTTAATTTTAAAATGCCGTGGGATGTTGTCATATTGTTAAAAAGCAGGACGTTTGGTCACTTTACATATAAGGAATATTATGCATCAATAGAAACGAAACAATGACAACTCTCTTAAAAACTGCAAGACATGAACAAAACTAGAAACATTAAACTTAGCAAACTTACCCAATCTTACAAAGATAAATATTTAATAACACTATTATCATAAGGACAAACAAGTAAAAAGAAGCATGGTTTATACATTAATAGACAAGACTTTGATGACTAAGAGAAGGTCAGGGATGGGGTTGGGAATAGGGAAATGGGAGAGACAGGATATGGAGAAAGGGGGAAGGATGGGAAATGTGTGCATCTTTCTCTGTTCTGTTTGTTCAGTGGAGTTGCTATTGTTGAAGAGGTGGTGTGGGATTGAATGGGCCATAGTCCTCACTCGGTGGGAGGAGCTGAGAGGTGCAAGTGTGGTTGAGCAGTGTGAGTACACTTATTGCTTTCCACCCCATGAGACTAGAAAAAAGAATGAGAGAGAAGAAAGCAGCAGCCAAAAAAAAAGAAAAGACTAAGGAAAACTATGTCCAAGAATAAAGACATAATAATTAAAATTTCTAAAAGAAAAAAGAGAGTGGTGACAAAAGAAAAAAGAGCCAAAACTAAAAGAATAAAAAAGAAGAGGGGGCTGAGCCCCGGTGGCGTAGTGGTTGTGCGCGGGACTGCGGCCCACTGGGACGGAGGTTCAATTCCAGCAGTGGGGCTGGGCCTCCTACTCCCACCACCGGAGAGCAGTGATGCCCCAAAACAAGAAGAGGGGCTGAGCCCCAGTGGCTTAGTGGTTGAGTGCGGCACTGTGGCCCACTGGGTTGGTGGTTCAAATCCAGCAGCGGCTCTCCAGGAGCAAGGCTGGGCTTCCTACCCACCAGGGCAGTGATGCCCCCCCAAAACCAACAAACAAGCAAAAAAAGAATAGAAAAGAAGAAAAAGAGAATAGGAAAAATAAGAAAGGTGAGAAGGGAAAAAATAGGAAAGGAAAAGGGGAAACCAAGAAAAAAAAACAGAAAAGAAAAGATTAACTGGGCCCTGCTTGGTGCTCCTGCCACCCGAGGCGGTGTTAGGAGGTAGAACACCTGTTACATCAGCCAGTGAGTTCTGACTGAAGAAGTCACAGAGGTGGAGTGCCTTATCCAGGAGGGTTTTCCCGCAGGCTCAAAGGGCTGGTCTCAGGAGTTCCTGCCAACGTAGGGGTGCCTGGGATAAAGTGCACACCCTGCATTGCACCTTCAGCTGACTCAAGGAGGCAGAGACCATGTGCCCCCAAATGCAGCTGTGGCATCTGCCAGGCACCTGATCCTGGAGCTTATGCCTCTTTCTCAGGCAGAGCAGGGGCTGCGCTGTGGGTCTGTCTTCAGCTGCCAGGTGGTTGAGGTTGGGGCTGCCTGCATTCTGGCCAGCCACGGGAGGACAGCAAGGGGGAGACCTAATCCCCAGCCACCTGTGTGCTTGTGCAGTCCTAGGCGAGTGAAGCTGCCAGATGGCTGCCCCAATCAGAATATTGCCTGCACGAGTTCAAAACGACTGCACTTGTGGCAGGCCAACTAGCTATTCATTCTTCCATTTCCCTCCGTTTTCATTGTTTTTGTTCAACTTCTTCTCCCAGTGTGTATTCACTCCATTGTTCCAAGATTATCGCTCGCTGGTCTCTCGTGCCTTTGTTGTAGAGGGTCTGGGTAGCCTGGCTGCCCAGTCCACCGTCCTGGCAATTTTCTCAGCCAATTACTTCTTTCCGCACTTCCAGTATTTCTTTGGGGTCTTTTTTAAAAGAAAGATATTTTCGATCTCCTTAAGTAGGGTCTCATTTTGCTTCCTGTCTTCTCTAGTTTGTTTTTCCTGCGTTCTTTGCTGTCGTTGACCATTCTGAGCATAGTTGTCTGAAGGGTTTCTCTTTTTCCCATGATTCTGCCGTCCATTGGAGAAATGTCTGCTTCTCCATGATTTTCTTTTATTGAGTCATCTCCTGTGACATCATATCATTTATAATTTGTGTTGTTGAGTGAGAAACATTTTAATAGCGTCCTGTGATAATTTGGAACTCGGAATTTTGTTTTCAGAATTTTTTTTTTTTACTTCAGTTCCACCTTCTCTCCTTAAATTCCACCAGGGGCACTCTGAATCACTCTTTCTCTGGTAAGGAGGGCCGAGCTATTTTTTTGTGGAGAGAAGTGAAGCTGTCTACCCCGGTGATGTGACAGTCTTGGAAGCCCCAGAGGCTACTCTACCCTGTACCACAATGGTGGAAGGGGATTTGGTTTCTAACATGTCTTGTGCTAGTACCGAGGAGCCCTGGCGGCATTAATGAGCTAAATATTAACCAAAGTGAAGAAAAGCCAAGGGGTTCAAACCCATCAGCACCTCCCGCTCAGTCTGGTGGGAAGAACATCAGCTTCCTATAGCCTCAGTAGGTCCCTCTGTGAGGTGTCAGCTTTGAGAGGTCATCAGCGACAGGGAGGGCTATGAGATTGGTCTGTTTACTCCATAGGCTTTAGAAATGTAAAATGTTGAAGGTCTGGGTGCCAACCCTAAGTGATTTTCCCCCAAGGCTAGAAATGGAGTGAGGGTCCCATTTGTGCCATTGTTTTTGTTTTGTTTATTTTTTATGTCATTCCTGAGAGACGTGCCACCCAGAGCTGGGTTCCCTCTCACTGGGGCAGGCTGGGGCATTACTGTGGAGTCCCTGAGCACAGAACTTTCCCCTGGCGGAGCAAGGAGGACTCTCCCAAGGCCGGGTGCAGGCAGTGCTTTGTAGCCTTGCCACAGGGGCACTCCGAGGAGCAGCTTTTCAGAGGAGGGCAGTGCGTGCCCCCCGGGTTGCAAGTTTGCTGTTCTTTCTTAGTCCTGCCTTTGGCTGGATCCTGCTGTCCTCCCACCTCTCTTCTTGGTGAGACTAAAGATCACTCACCTGCAGCGTTTGAGCTTCCCTGTGCCCATCCCCAAGTGCTCACGTAGGTTGCCTGATCATGGATTCTCAAAACTCGCGGTCATCGGCACCACTTTAATCTCCACAGGAAAAGGCATTCCATCGCTTTTGCTGGACCTGACCTTACCTGCACATGTCCTCAGATGCCGTCCTGGGTTCTTTGCCCAGGATGTTGCCTGTCCACATCCGACAGTGACCACAGATGGCTGACAGCTCAGGGAGGGAGGATGGCAGGTGGCTGCAAATCTTAGCTTGTCGTCTTGCTAGCTCCTGGTTCCAGCCTCACCTTGGTTCCCTAGTACATGAGGTGTTGTTCGGAGCTTCAAAAAATGTCACTTGTGGTAACTTTTTTGTGGTTCCCAGGCTCAATTGTAGGGCAAAGTGGAGAACGACTGTTAAGCTGCTACCTTGACTTGTCATCCCCAGTCTCCAGGGGACTGTTCTCACCGAGCTTCCCCACTGAGCAGAATAAAGGATATCCTCTCTCTAGTTGTACACTGATATGCTGATGTGATATAAAAATGCTTTAAATAGTAGGTGTAAGAGTGATGAAAAATTTAAATGACATTTAAAATGGCTCTAAATAGAGCCTAAATTGTGAGAATCTGGTTTGCAGACGGTTAGAAATGACAGTGGGAGCCTAAGTTGTATTTGTGGGAACTGCATAGAAAATAAGGTTCTAGTGATTTCCCTCTGTCCATAATAGAGGGATAGGAGGATAGTGGTTACCAAGTACATTGGAGACATAACTATAGAAGATCAAACGAATAAACATGATTTGAATGGTTAAAAAATTGTCAGTTGACACACACACACACATACACACACACACACACACACACACACACACACACACACCCCAATCCATGTTAGGCCTGCCTGATCTGGTTTCCAATATTTCCTGTAATTTTATGTTTTTTGTTTGTTCATATTGGGGCTTGTCTCATATATGCTTTGTCATTGCAGGTCACCCTCATGAAGTTGTGCTATATGTTTTTTTGTTTTTCAGTATAGGAAACCCAGGGTTGATGAACCTATAGGGACCTCAAGTAGAATCAGGCTTTCTAGGGGGTACAGTGTTGGGGAAGGGGGTAAAAGGGACCTGATGTCAAGGAATTTAGGAAGGAAAAGAATGTTTTGATCTTGGAAGACTATACAAAGATTTATATACATGAGACGACTATCTGAGACCTTACTTAGAACACTGGCTTATCCAGTATAACTAGTTGACAGCTTGTTGCATGAATGCCACTCAGAAAACAGGAAGGCCAGGCTGCTAGAAAGGCAGACTACAAAGGTTAGGACAGAAAAATGGGCCCCTTATACCAGGCAAACATTGAGAAGTTACTTTTGAACTGACAACTAATATTCTGGCTGATAAGTGAAAATATTAATGCTATGGATACATGTATATATTCCAATATATGCATTAACTGTTTTGAAATGGCATCTTTTTCCTTCCTTAAGTACAATCTATACGGCTGAGCCCCGGTGGCGTAGTGGTTGTGCGCGGGACTGCGGCCCACTGGGACGGAGGTTCAATTCCTGCAGTGGGGCTGGGCCTCCTACTCCCACCGCCCGAAAGCAGTGATGCCCCCCCCCCAAAAAAAAAAGAGTAAGTCCAATCAAAACAGTGGCTTGAAAGGGGATCCGTTAGAGCAATTGAACTCAAGGAAGAGAAGTCAGCTCTGGTTTTGACCCCTGCTTTGGGGGAACCCAAATGGCTAATCTCAACAAGACGTTCTGGAAAGACACGGGATGACATCGTGGGTTTATTAGGAAGACGTTTTAGGAACATTGTAAACTGCATTGGTGATAAAAAGGCTGGGGAAGTTGTGCCAAGAATGTGTTCCTCTTCAAGAGTAACAAGAGTGGTCTTGTGAAAAGTTTTGCTAAGAACTTTACTCCATCTACCCTCCAGCCCTAGTTATGTTCTTCAGGCTTTGTGTTTCCCAAACTCAAACATTGAAAAGGCACACACTTTAAACCTCCCCGCCCCCCAAAAAATGCCCAAACTGCCATTTTGATGCGATATAAATCAAAGTGCAGAATTCTTCAGGAAAGGATTAGGGATGGAAAAACACTGCCGTCAGAACTGCAAGGATGTCGAGAAACAACCGTCACGGTGGGAGACTTTAGTTTAATGAGTACCTGTATAATTTGTAGCAAAACTTTAAATTTACTCTGTGTGTATGCATGCGCACACGCGTGGGTGGGTTCACCCACATGCAAGCACACACACATACATTTAGAAGAAGTCAACTAAAAGTTCATGGGCAGATGCCATTTTCTGGTTTTAAATGAATTATTTATGGTGAATTAAATAGGCACGTACACGTTTCAGACCAGCAGCTCTACCTCCCACAGTTAAATACCCACCTCAAATTCTAACCACCCCTTGATTTTGCTCAAGCTCTGTGACTCAGCTAATCCAGCTCCGAATTAAGTGCGCAGAGGCACTCCATTCCAGTAAGCCTCAGCCCAAAGGCACTCAGTTCCACCTCTGTGGGTCAGCAAGGCCAACTTCCCACTTAAATGCCCAAAAGCATCCCACCCTGCAAGCCAGCCTCCTGCACAAAAACATTCAGCTTTCTTTGCTCTGTAGGTTCCGAAGTTCATTCTTTGGCTCCTGTTTCCGCTGCTGATCTTCCAATGTTGTAGCTGTCATCTGGATCCAAGAGATTCATTGCACAGGGCTATAGGTTCCAGCGAACACACTCCACTCCCTGGTTCCTTCTGGTAAAGAAAGTCTTACTCCTGCTTCTCAGAGGGCTCATTTTATACATAGAAGAATGGCAATCAGGGGAATTCTATTTCCAATTATTCACAGGGAGACCCTATCAGTATCTTCCCCCCCATCTTACCAGATCTATGCAGGAAAAGGCTGTCTGATGGGAGTTAGAAGTTTGGACTATAAGAGCCACATTAGGGCTGAGCCCCGGTGGCGTAGTGGTTGTGCGCGGGACTGTGGCCCACTGGAACGGAGGTTCAATTCCAGCAGTGGGGCTGGGCCTCCTACTCCCACCACCGGAGAGCAGTGGTGATGCCCCCCCAAAAAAGAGCCACATTAACTAATCCAGTGTCCCTACAGGCAGTTAGTATGTTAGTATGTATTAGATGGTGTGTTTCTAGAATTGTCCATTTCATCTAGGTTTTCACATTTATTAGAGTACAATTTTTGTAGTAATATGCTCTTCTTTTTTACCCATTTGTTTCTGTTGTAATGTCACTTCTCATTTCTAATTCTTATTATTTCTGTTTGGCAAAATTTCTAATGGTTTCTCAGGTTTTGTTAATCCTTTCAAAGAAGCAGCTATATAATCTTCTATTGTTTTTGTTCTTTTGTCCTATTCTAATCTTTATTTTTTTCCCCTGGTGGTTAAAGGTTTATTTTGTTGTTCTTGTTGCAAATTTAAAAAATGCTGGGTTAAGGTGTTGATTTTGGTATTTTCCTTTTTATCACGTGTCCAATGATTACTATAAACTGTCACCTGATAATCTCTTTTACTATCCACAAGATTTTTAGTATGTTGTTTTTGTTCTATTTGTTTCAAGAAATTTAAAAAATTCATCCCTTATTTCATCCAATGCCCTATCATTTTCAAGTATTGTATTGTTCAGTTCCCAATGCATTTAATTTTTTGCCCTTGTTCTAGTGTTGATTTCTAATTCTATAAAATTGTTTTGAGAAATTGGGGTTTAGAGTCTCCTTGGTTGTATATGTATTGATTGTGATTATTGTCCTATTATTTCTCTGCTCATTATACAGAGCTACATTTTGTCTATGGTTATTTTTTTGCCTTGAGTCAATTTTATAGAATTTTAATATAACCACTTCTTTATTTGTTCTTGTTCATCTGAGTGATGAATATTTTATTTAAAAAGTTTTATTGGCATATTATTAATGTGCCATCCAATGAAATGGTTTGTATATTAATAAAATCTGTTCAATTGTCACCAATCTTAGAACATTTTTCTTCATTCTTATATCCATTACTTGTTCCCCATTAACCTTCAAATTCCCCTGCCATAATCCTAAGAAACTATTAGCCTAGTTACTATCTCTATGGATTACCTATTAGGAATTTCATATAAAGAAAATCTCCTCCCCAACCCCAACAAAGCACAGAAAAACCTCAATTTAAGACAAAGCAGAACAGAAACTAAAGCAAATTTTAGAATCAACAGGAAAAATTAAATGTTAACCTATTTTTGCGTTCACTTTTCTTTTTTTTTTTCCTTTTTTTTTTCAGGCATCACTGCCCTGGTGTTGGGAGTAGGAGGCCCAGCCTTTACTCCTGTGAGTGGGAATTGAACCTCCATCCCAGTGGGCCGCAGTCCTGCGCACAACCACTACGCCACCGGGGCTCAGCCCTCACTTTTCTTAAAAAAAAAAAACAAAAAACCTAAATCATTTTATTGGAGGCTCTTACAACTCTTATAACAATCCACACATCAATTGGTCAAGCACATTTGTACGTGTTGCCATCTTCATTTTTCTACTTGAGCCCTTGGTATCAGTTCCTTTTTTCCCTGTCTCCCCAACTTTCTCACCTTCATGATCCCTTGATAAATTATTTTCATATCAAATAATTATCATTATTTTCATATATTTCAAATCTTACACCATCTGCTGTCCACTTCATCCATGTTTCTGCTGGAAGGGGTGTTATATGTGGATCATTGTGATTGGTTACCCCTTCTACCCTCTTCATTCACTTTTCTTTTTGGTGTATAATTCACATACAATTTAATGATTCAATCATATTAAGAAGAGTTTGTGAATTTGCAATCATCATCACACTCGATTCCAGAACATTTTCTCATTCTTCTTCTTCTTCTTCTTTGTATTCACATTTCAATGAACTCTAAGAGCAAGACTATTCACATCCTTAGTTTGAGGGAGTTCAATGGAGACTTAATCTGTTTGGGGGTCTCTGCAAATTAATTTAGGGCCTTCATTGTCATCCATGGTCTTTTAAAAATGAGGGTGTTCAGAATTCGAGCCCTAACATAATTCCCTCCCTTTGATATTGAATTTTATTATTTATAATCCCTAGATCACATGGGCTGCCTTGTTCCTTCTGTTGTAGATTTACCAAGCTGACACCTCACTTAAATGGCTGCTTGGTTTGTTTGTTTTTTTCTAAACAAGCACTAACTGAGTCTATTAAAGGCATGTGTACTTAAGTATACGAAATACAATAATCTAGGTAAGTCCACACATAATTAAAAATGCTGGAAGCTTCAGATAACTTTACACAATCTAAAGACAAGAGCATGTTGAGCTGAGGTTGGAGAGTAAGGTAAGCAGCAGAGCATGGAGGTATCAGCACTAGCAGTAGCAGCATCCCACCTCTTCCTCTTATTAATCATGTTTCTGAGTGATGTTTTGGGGTTTTTTTTCTTGATAGCCGGGCACCATCAACTTTCCTCACCACATTTATTTATGCACCCATTTCTCTTCAGCGATTGTATCTGGAAGGTGAGGACACAACAAAATGATATTTTGTTCTTTGACACCTGATACCTGATCCCTTTGGCACCTTGTGATCACACAAGCTGGTGTGTCTTCCATGTGGGCTTTGTTGCTTATGAGCTACATGGTCACTTGTTTATATTCAAGTCTTTAAGACCCCAGATGCTATATCTTTTGATAGCTGGGCTCCACCAGTTTTCTTCACATTTGCTTATGCACCCTCTTAAAACCTTTTCGGGCTGAGCCCCGGTGGCGTAGTGGTTGTGCGCGGGACTGCGGCCCACTGGGACGGAGGTTCAATTCCAGCAGTGGGGCTGGACCTCCTACTCCCACCACTGGAAAGCAGTGATCTCCCCCTGCCCCCCAAAAAAAGTAAAAAAAAAAACCTTTGTTTCCCCCATTTCTTTGTGACAGCACAGCATGCAACCCAGATATCCTTGGAAGACTTCTCATGGTGGTTGAACTCAGGCTCATGCTCTTTTAATTGGTTGGTCTGCATAAACTATAAGGACTTCTTTCTGGTCTACCAGCGTAGCTCAGACATTGCCTGTTCCAACAGTCAAACCCACATAATAGCTCCTGGGTTCCTGTTCTCTACCAGACATTGTGACTTTTCAATCACATTCAATGATGCAGAATATAGAAAGATCATAGGCTGGTAGGTGCAAAGTCAATGGAAGCAACACAGGGTTCTTTCAGGAACCATGGTCAGCCCAGCAGGAAGGTGAAGACCCGCTGCTTGTTTTAAGATAAGCATTTAAGACCCCGGATGCTAGTCTCTCTGATAGCTGGACACCATCCAACTTCTTCATACTTTGCTATTACACTTTTATCTTCAGTTATCACTTCATGAGGACAAGTATTATCCTGCCATTTTTTGTTGCCATTAGTTTTTTCCCCAGCCTTTGGTTTTGTCTATTTTTAGTTTTGTGTTTAAAGTGTGTTTCTTGTAATCAGCATTTTATAGGTTTCATTATTTTGTTTGTTTTTTTGGGCATCACTGCCCTCTGGGGTGGGAGTAGGAGGTACAGCCGTGCTGCTGGATTTGAACCTCCAACCCAGTGGGCCGCAGTCCCGCACACAACCACTGCGCCACTGGGGCTCAGCCCCAGGTTTCATTTTCTTACCCAGTGTGCTACTGTTTCTTGACCAGTGTGTTTAAGCCATTAACATTTAATATTGTTGACATTGATATGAGCTGGTTTGTTGCTGTAATTTTGCAGGGTCTTTTTTGTGGGCTTGTGTGGGGAAATAAGAACTAGAAAGAAAATGCATGAGGACAAATTCTCTATCCTCATATTTTAAGGAGTCTAGGAGACCAAAACTCACGTGGCAGAAGACCTTCATGTTCATGGGTTGAAGATTAATTCCAATTCCATTCTCCTAATTAAAGTTGTTCCCCACAATGCTCCCCCATGATAATGCCAAGGTTAACTGCTTGAAGTCTACTTGCCTGAAGGTCATCTGCCATCAAGAGTGATCAGACCACTCCACCCTAAGTATGGGCCATTCCCTTCTGATAAGGATCATAGATTGCTCCACTGAAGAAGAGTTCAGGGACACCTAAGGTCAAGCCAACTCAGAGATCACCAAGGTTAAGGCACCATCTTAACTCTAGAACCTGCCAATCTTGTTATGTGCCGGTCACCTGTGCGTCCATAGCAGATCCCCTTCCTGGTATGTATGTGCAAGGTGTGGCTTGCTAGTCCAAGATTATATAAGCCTACAAAGAGAATGCATTACTCTGGTTCCAGTCTCCATGGAGGAGGTGAGCCCTTGCATGCCTTGCCTGTTTTTTTAAATTTACCCTTCAATTACACAACCGCCCCTTGGACCCATTCAGTTGTGGAGATTGGTTTTGTTTGTGTCTTTGTTCTTCCCATATTTCTGTACTCTTTTGAGTATTGTTTTCAATGTGCTGATTTATGGGTGGTGGTGTATCTTGCAATCAGGTTTTTCCGCTGCTGTTGATTGTCCAAAGTGTTCCCTTTAAAACTTTTTTAAAAAATATTAATTCTGGTCTTTAATTCCTTCTTCTCTGGAACTATCCTTACTTTCCCCACATATTTGAGGCATACTTTTGCTGGATATAAGATTTTTGTCAGTTTTTTTTCCTTCAGAAATTTACAAATGGAAAAAAAAGAATTTTATAAATGGTATTTCCTTGTCTTCCCGTCTGTGTAGCTTCTGCTGAGAAATCTCACCTTATTCTTAGTTTTCCTTTTTAAGTTACCATTCCTTTTTCCCTAGCTGCTCTATTCTTTGATTTTCCTTATTATCAGAGGATTTGACTATGCTATGTCACTGTTCTTTTGAGACCTATTTTGTTTGAGACTCTCTAAGCTTCGTGAAGTTATTTTCTCTTACTGTGGTAGCAGTTTTCTTCCATGATTCATTGTGCTATTTTCTCTGTAGAGTTCATTGTTTCTTTCTGTTCTGGAACCCCAATGAGACAGCCTATTCCTCTAGGGTGTTAAGGCATTCTTAAAGTTAATTTGGCTATTGTTTTGATTCTATTACTCTATTTTTGCACCACATTGTCTAGAACTGTTAGAATTTACCTTCTTTAATTCTATATGGTGCAGTTTCTAGCTTTTCCATTATTTTCATTGTTCTCTCAAACATTTCCTTCATCCTTTGAAAGGTCTTGGTGATGACTTGCACAGGTTGTGGGAATCCCTCGGGATTGTCTTACTGTATGGGCCAGGCCCAGACCAAGCAACCTCTTGTTTCAGCCTCTCAAGAAGATGAATGCTCGTTAAACTTCAAAGCACCTGCCTTCAGCATTTCCCAAAACTTACCTCACCGGGCAGAACTTAGCCCCCTCTCCCTAGTATTGTTTTCCAGGGACAAGATTACTTCCCTGGGCAGAACACAGTCCCCCCTCTCCCTCGCATTGTTTCCTTGCAATGGCAGAACCAGAAGCCTCTTCCCCTTTTCAATCCACTTGCCTTTATATATATATATGTATCACATTATATATATAATCTTATTCATTATGTATTATATAATCTTGCCGTCCCAGTACCAGCCTCTACTCCCCTAATCTACACTTTAAGTTGCAGGACCCGCTCAGTGACTAAAATGCTTCGACCCCTCTCTCTACTCTCCCTTTCCATTCTGGGAGGTCTTTTCCCCTAATAAAGCCGCTCTTTGCTTCACGTGTCTGAACTCTGCCTCAGTTTACCTCACATTCAGGGAGGGCCAAGGCCTTCCTTCTACATAATCTTGTAATTACATTTTTCCCCACAAACCACCTTTTATGCATATCTCTTATAATGGCTTTTCATTAGGTAAAATAGGTAAAATCCTGTTTTACTCTTAACTGTGTGTCCTTGGCTAGGTCACAACTTCACTGAGCCTGTTTTCTTGAATTAAAAAAGGGATGCCACTTTTTACCTCATAGGATTATGGTATTAAATGAAAAAAAACCATGAGCACCTGATATGCCACCCAATGCACAATAGCTATTTTTCTTCTTTAAAATCATTTTAAGGAGACTCTTACAGTTCTTATAACAATCCACACACACCAATTTTATCAAGCATATTTCTACATATGGTAATGTCATAATTGTCTAAACATTTATTATATGAGCTCTTGGTATCAGGTCTCTTTCCCCCCCTCCCTCTATTCTTGTGACCCCTTGATAAGTTATTGTCTTTGTATTTTACAATGACCACTGTCTCACCCACATTTCTTTCTTGCTTTTTAAATACTTTTATTGGGGACTTTTACATCTCTTATTGCAATCCATATTCATCCAGTATGCCAGCACAATTGCACATATGCCATCATATTCACAGCATTCTCTTTCCATTGAGGCCAATAACAGCTATCCATTTCTTCCCCTACCCTCTCCCACGAACCCTTGATAAATTACCGATTATTTTTTCCTTTTCTTACATTGCCCTCTGTCGCCCCTCACCCACTTTTCCGTTGTCCATCCCACTGGGACAGAGTATAGGTTGATCCTTGTGATTCCTTCTTTCTTCCCACACCCTAACCCTGAGGGGTTTATCTATCCTGGATCCCCTGTGTTGTTGGCTCTTATCTGTAGCAGGGTGCAGTAGAGGAAACGGACTGATTTTAAAGGGAGCTAGAGAGACCCCACACCAGACTCAACCGACCTGTGCCACTGCAGGTTCTGCTCAGGCACCATGGACCACGCGGCTCAGCCCTTCCTCCAGCTCACCTCTGAGCTGTCCCCAATGTACCAGGTGCTTGAGGAGCATGAGCTGGATGTGCTCGGGGCACTCCCCAGGGCCAGCCCAGCGCCCAATGTGATCAACATCCACAGCGAGGTCTCTGTGTCCGTGTCCATGTGGTCTGGTCCTTCTTCAACACTGTTCCCGAACATCTTCTACCCGGGCTTCGTGGCATTCTCCTACTCAGTGAGGTCGAGGGACCCCAAGATGGCGGGCAACATGATTGGGGCCCAGAGCTATATGTCCACTGCCAAGTGCCTGAAAATCTGTGCACTGGTCTCCCGTCGCCTCACCTTTGTGGGGCTAAATATTGCCACAGTCAAAATATTTTTGTCAACATGTCAGGCTGCCATACCCTCTTCCAGATTACTGAGACCCTACCTTGTGACCAGGCTTTCTGTTCTGGCTCCCCAGCCAGCCCTGCATTTGGCCTGTTTTCAGTGGTTTGACCTCGTGTACTTGATAATAAACCATGTCTGTAAATTGAAAAAAAAATTCACTCACATTTCTGTTGTTCGCCCCCAGTAGATATTCTAATAACCATTTCCATTTTCTGATAAGAGTGCTATGTTGCACATTACATTTCTGAGAAGATACCATGCTCCACTTTGGTCTACACTCCCAAGATGTAGATAGTAGGTGTCAAATTAAGCCAAAAAGATTTTTTTTGGGGGGTGGGAAATTGCTAAGTAGTCCCCACGTGACTCCTCCAGCCAGAGTACGAATGAATCCTAGCACTAGTATGCTACCCTTTAAAATATGTTAAAAAGTATATCTTATATTTGGAATGAAAGACACATGCTAATCACAGGAGTTTCCATACAGGTCTGCTAATCCCATCTCCATGAAAGAAAATGAATGGAAAAGAAAATACTTGAGAAAAGCACCTTTAATTTTGTTATCTGAAGTGTGATATACAAAAGTGGTAACTAAGTAAAATTAAGAATGGCCAGAATAATTTTACAAAAACCTTTCTAGAAGTATTATAATTTGGTTAAGTTTACTGCATATGCTTAAAAGGAAAAATATGGAATCTGAATGAATACTAACTGAATATCAGATAATTTGTATTCTGGAGGTTGTGCTAGAAAAAAAAATTTCCTCTTTGAGAGCTCTCACTTTAAACAATGGTCACTATGAATCCAATTAGGAAAACACACATTACCTCACACTCAATTCCACTTTAAAATACTGTCATATTACTAAGTTTTGTTAAGTTGCTTATACAAACTTAAAGTCATGAGCATGACTTCGGGATCTGCACTTTTTATGTCAAGTGCTTTAACTAAGCAATTTAGAGCTTCTTGTATTTTTCCACACTCTTTCAATTCTTTTCCACGCCTTACAAGAGTCTCATAATCATTTGCAGCCTCTACTTCCTCTTCATCAGTAGAATCCATTAACGGTTTACCAGACAAAGATTCAGGGTCATCAATAGGTGTCCCCTGAGCCAAAGCACCAGGCTTAGACAAAGTTAACCAACTGGACTTATTTTGTGAAGATTGTTTTTCTCTGGAAAGATCCTCTTCTGTGTTCTCTGAGGCTTCTCCACTGCTTTCCTCTGCTCCTTCTTCTAGATAATCATCAATACTTTTTCCTTCACGGCTGCTGTCAAGTTCTTCCTCCATATCCTCCACATGGTCTAACACCACATTTATAAGAGATCTCCTAGACGCCAGAGATTGCCTAGAGTTTACAGTCTTGTTTCCACTAACAGATAATTTAGGTGAAAAGAACATTTGAGATGAACTAATGTCACTTTTAGGAGTTGAGGCATCAAACTGCTTCACAGCTGAGAATGGACAGGGTGACGTGCTTGAGATGCCTTCAAAAGAATTACCTTCATCTTCACTATCGGACACAATCCTTCTAGCTTTACTTCTGGTTTTCAAATTAACTACTACTTCTTCTGCTTCCTCATCTTTCTCAGAAAAATCCAAACAAAGATGACATGATTTGTTATGCACAAACTCTGCTCTAGAATTAGCTTCAGAACTACACAAATTATTTTCTTTCTCACTATTCTCCAAACACTGACTGGAAATATTTTGTCTGCTGTCTGCAGAGTCCTCCAAAACAAGGTTGAAATCACATGCATACTGTAGTGACGATGCTAAAGGTTCCTCTTCTGAAGCCCCATTTGCTTGAGCATCCTGCAGTGAACCATGGAATGCTGACCAAGCACACTGTGGTGAAGATGCTAAGGGGTCCTCTTCTGATTTGGCCTCATTTGTTTGAGCATCCTGCAGAGTGATATGTGACGTTGACAAGTCACCAGCTAGCTCAATAATGGATGAACTAAAGTCTACATTTTCATTTTGATTTGTTAAAGGATTAGTGGACCATGGATTACAGTGATGTAGAATTTCATCATCCTTTGGTTGATCTAGATTTGGCCCAGGATCACCTCTGAGTGATTTGTCAGGTGAACAGTTATAACTTCCCAGAGAGTTTACTTGCAGTGCCTCCTTTTGTAAAGCGTCAGTGTCGGTTGTAAAACTTTTTGCCAGTTTCCATAAAGAATCAGTGCAAATTTCTTCTACATCTGCACCCTCTCTGGATAAAGTAGCTGTAAACTCAGAGTCCAATTTATTTTCACATGTGTATTTATCGTCATCTTTCAAGTCAGAAACGTTCATCTTCATACTGGAGAGATCTTGTTTCTCATTCTCTTGAAGCACATCATCGATGATTATACTTGCCATTTGTACAGTGATATCTTCTTCCTGTGGAAGATGGGAAAATGTAAAAGGTGAAGGCTGAAACTGTGGTTTATTTGGTTGCGGACATTTCTTTTTTTGAGAAGAAAGCACAGGTTCTCTAAAATATGTACCTTCACTTACTGTTCTTTGTCTTTCCAACAGGAGCTCTGTATTTTGAGATTCAAATTCAACAAGCAACTGAGCTTTTTGAACTCTTTGTTGAATGTATTTAGAATCTTCTATTATATCAAGTTCTTCTTTGACAGACAGATCATGGGTGAAAATCAAATCATGGTCTGAGATTCCAGCTATCCCCAAAGAGTGCAGGTAAGCAATATGTTCATCCAGTTTTTTATCAGACCTTCTTTGAGCAGCGTGCAAAGATTGAAGTTGCAGCTGGGTTGTAGAGTTCTGAAAATTCTCTATTGTAAAGAGCTCTCTTAATTCTTGTTTACTAAAATATCTGAAAGGGTTCTTGTTATCACCAGTAGTTTGTCTTATTAACGAGTCCTTGAAAACTTGTCTTCTGTATATTTTTTCTTCTACAGTCCCACAAGTGATTAGCCTATATACCACAACATTTTCTTTTTGTCCAATTCGGTAAACCCTATCCACAGCTTGAGCATCAGTTGCAGGGTTCCAGCTAGGGTCAAAAATGATCACTCTAGTGGCTGCAGTTAGGGTTAAACCAACACCACCAACTTGAGTGGTAAGCAGAAAAACAGAGTAATCTTTATTTTGCTGGAATAATTTTATTCTTTTTTCTCTTTCCAAGAGATGAGTGACTGTTCCATCGATTCGCAATGTCTTAAAGTGTCTCTTCTTTAATAAATGCTCAATAAAGAGTAGAATTTTTCTCGATTGAGAAAAGACCAGAGTTTGATGTCCCTCATCCCGCAGTCTCACAAGTAGGTTCATGAGGAATATCATTTTTCCAGATTCTTCCATCAATGTATCATCAGTGACTTGATAAAGATAGCTTACATCTGAAGATTCTTCCCTCTCATTTTCATTTTGAGAAGAGATTTTAGATCCCCCTAGATTGAGTAAACAACGAGTCCGTGCAGACAGTAACCTAGGATGATCACACAACTTCTTTAAGACACCTAGCTCTGCCAGAGGTGAGCTTGTCTCCATTAACAACTTTTTGATGTGATCTAGAGATACAAATTTCCTGTATATTTCTTCTTGTAATGGTACCAGGCGTATCCAGATAATTAACTCATTTTTCCTGGAAAGGGAAGGCATTTGACAAATGGCACCAGCATCTGGATTATTTTCACTAAATCTGATGTCTGGGTTGCTTGACTTTTTCTTCTTTAGTACCTCTTCTTTAGTCCTCCTGAGAAAATAGGGTTTTATGATAGCCATTAAATTTTCAGATATTTTAAATCCCAAGGCTTTTTCTCCTGGGGTAGCATCCTTCTCTCTTGCTTTAGTAATAGGATTTTCATACTCCATTTTGAAAGTTCTTAATGTCCCTAATAGGGATCCTTCACAAGCAAAATCAAATAGGGACCACAGCTCTTGTAAATTATTCTGGATTGGTGTTCCTGTGAGAAGGATGCGATTCTTTGCAGGGATAGCACGAGCACATATCGCTGATTTAGTAGATGAGGTTTTTATTTTATGTGCTTCATCAAGGATAACATAGTCCCACACAAACTCTTGACCATTCATGCTTGAAAGCTGCTGCCAATTATTAATTAACATTTGGTATGTAGTGATAACGACACCATTTCTTTGCTGAACTCGACTGAGGTTACTGGTGCGTTCATCTTTGCTAGGGCCATGAAAGGCTTTGACTCTCATTCCTGGAGTCCAACGGACAAACTCTTCAATCCACGTAGCAATAAGACTGGTTGGCATAATCAGCAGCACGTGATTCACAAGTGCAGCATCAAACATACCAGAAAGGAAAGCGATGATTTGAATAGTCTTTCCTAATCCCATATCATCTGCCAAAATACCACCTTTTCTTCCATCCCTGTACAGGCTGTACAGAAAAGCTACGCCCTCCTTCTGGTGCTCAAATAGCTGATTGTGCAGTTCTCGATAAAGCAGCAAGCCACAGTTGCACACATCTGTGAATTCATCTTCTCCGTGTTCTGCCAACTCCTCCAATGCTTCCTGTAATTTTTTGATTCTGCTCATTATCCTTTCATTGGGAAAGATGTCCTTTGCCAAATTGAAAAGTTTAAATGCTTCTTCCAGATCTCCGTTCTTAGCTGCTTCTTTGGCCTCTTTCAGGTATCTGTTAAAAAATACAAAAAATTAGAAAGAAAGGAAACATATTGAACATTCACCCAAAGAACCATTTAGAGTCTATTTTGGAATCAAAACTACATTTCAGCTTTTAATAACCTTAATTCAGGGTGAGGAAGGGTTAGCACCGTAGCTGCCAATGAAAGCTGACCTTACATAAGACACAAATATCCGACAGTGCCAGCAACACCTTCAGGCATTCCTTATGGGGAAAAAATGCCCAAAGGTTATGATTTCACAATATAGTCTTTTAACTGTCACCCATAAGAAGTATGGAGTGATATGATATGTAAAAGAAATAATTTGTGTCAGGGATGGAAACAGGAAAGATACATAAGGCACCTTCAAAGTTTATTTTTCTGGACCTCTGTGATGCAGTTAGTACCACTTTCCTTCTAAAATGCCCGACGACCCCCCCCCCCCAATTCACTAGATTCCTATAGACACTCCTATTTTCCTCCTACAACAAGGACCATTTCATCTCTTCCTCTCCTAGACTCTTAGCCCTTTCAGAACCCTGGGCCCGTTCCACATTCTTTATACTCTTCTCCCTGGACTCTCTCAGAATTACTTCCAACCTATGTGCTGATCTCTCACAAGTCATTATCTCCAACCCAGGCACTAGTCTAAACCCACACACCCACTGCACATCTCTGCTTCAAACCTCTTATTTCATCCCTCCCATTATCCCTTTATCCCTCCCTTATAAAATAAATAACACAGCTATCCACATAACCGCCCAGCCCTGGCATCTGAAAATCATCCTTGAGCCTTCTTCTCATTTTACAAACACACACACACACACACACACACACACACACACACATTCCAGAAGTCACCAAGTTCTAAGTTAATTTTCCAAGTACAACCTGTCTTCTCTCTGTCTCTCCTGCTACTACTATTGCAATCCAACTCACCATTATCTCCCTAGTCACTGGTCTCCCTGGCTCCACTCTTTCCTTAAACATATTCTTGTAACAAGTGGTACAAGGAGGTTTCTAAAAGTTTGTGTAATATAGAGTTGAAAGATAAAGAAAAAAATCCAAATAATTATGTAGTATCTGCTTAGAATTTGTCAATGGTTTATAGTCAATTGATCTTTACCAAGCGTACCAAAGTAATTCTGTGGGGAAAGAATACTCTTTCCAATTAGGTAGCCACATTGCAAAATGAAACTGTCACCGAATTATAAGTGTAAAATTAAATGTTTTATTGTATAGTCTGTGATTTTTAAAAAGAATTAAATTTTAGTTCCATAGCACACCATACACAGAAGTTACTTTAAAAAGGGTATGAAAAAGTAATGACAACTTGTAAATTATTAAGGGTTAGTGGGGAAGGGAGAGTGGGGAGGGAGGGGAAATATAGGGAGCTGGTACTGGGGGCCTGAGTGGAAGGAGGATGTTTTGAGAGTGATGATGACAGCAGGTGTGTGAGTGTGGTCTGCCTGATTGGTCATGATGGGAGTTGTGAGCCCCCAACAAAATGATTTATTTAAAAAAAGGCGGGGGCAAGAGGAGCTATACCAAAGGCTCAAGTAGAAAATATATGGACATGAGGATGGCAACATGTGTGCAAATATGCTTGATACAAATGATGTGTAGAATGCATACATATTATTAATAGCAATAAGCTATAAGCCCTGTAAGAGCCCCCAATAAAATCATTAAAAATAAATTAAAAAAATAAAATGGATCAAAAAATAAAATAAAATAAGATGGATAAAGTCTTAGAAGGAAACAGGCACAATATTCCATGAACTTGAACTTGGCAATGGTTTCTTAAATATAATAGCAAAAAACATAAGCAATCAAGGGAAAATAATTAAAATGGACTTCATCAAAATAAAAATTCTTGTATATCAAAGGACATTATCCAGAATATGAAAGGATAATTATGCAGAATGGGGAAAAGATTTGAAAATCATGTATCATTTATATATATTTGAATATATAAAACATTGAATATATTTTAAAGCTTGCAGAAGTCAACAACAAAAACAAAACCAATTAAACTGGGCAAATAACTTGAGTAGACAATTACAAATACCCAGTATGCACATGAAAATATGTTCAGCATAATTTTTCATCAGGGACATGCAACACACAAAAAAAACAACTACAACACAGTAAGGTATCACTTCACACCTCCTAAAACCCATTGCCATCCAGTAGATTTCGACTTTTAGTGACCCTATGTAGGTTTTCTGAGGCTGTATATCTTTACAAGAGCACACAGCCTTATCTTCTGAATAGCAATTGGTGAGTTTGAACCACCGACCTGGTGATCAGCAGCCTTAATACCCAACCTCACAGCTTAATAACAACTAAAATCTAGAACAGCAGTTCTCAATCTGTGGGTCACGATCCCTGTGGGGGTCTAACAACCCTTTCACAGGGGTCGCCTGATTCCTAACTGTAGCAAAATTACAGTTATGAAGTAGCAACAAAATAATTTTATAGTTGGGGGGTGGAGGTTACCACAATATGAGGAACTGTACGTATTAAACGGTCACGGCATTAGGAAAATTGAGAACCACTGATCAAGAGGTTATAATAGAAAGGTCAGGTAATGAATGCTTGTGAGGATGTGGTGAAACTGGAATTTCATATAACCACTCTGGGAAACAATTTGACAATTTCTTATAGAGTTAAACATACAATCACTATATGATCTAACTCTTCAGTATATAACCCAAGGGAAATGAAAAAACAATAGAATTCCTCCATGAACTTCTTAAAGCCCTCTCACATATGCTCATATATGTTCCTAGGGGAATTATTCACAACTGGCAATAGGAGAAAAAAAAACAAGAGATCCATCAACTGATAAATGGATAAACAAACTATGGTATATCCCTGTGGCAGTCATGTATTGGAGATGTCAATTTCATGATTGAGATGTAGGGGTGGAGTCTAGCCTGTTAATGTGGAGATAGACATTGAGTAGCCAATGAAGCCTCCGTGTGGGCATGGCTTTCTCCTGAGACTTCTGGGAAATATTGCAATATTTCCCTCGTGGAAATGAGAGGCGATCTCCCCAGTTGTTGGGAGTCAGTCTCTGAGACAACAAACTACAGACAAGACAAGATGGCAGCGTCAGAAGAGCTGGAGGAGCCGGAGGAGAAGCCACATGGCCTTGCCCTGATGGAACCAGACCTCTGAAGCTGGAGAAATGTGGAGACTCCTGCCAGTACTGAGTTACTTCTACCACCACTGAATGCTGTTGATGGACCCTGAGCCCTGGAAGCGAGGGGCCATGGGGAGACCCCTGCCAGCACCAGGATGCTTCGACTGCACGTGATTCATGAGTCAGAAGGAGACTTTATAGACTGGTATCGGATATATGGGCTAATATTGGACTTGGGCCTTGGGCTGGGCTGGGCTGGGTTAGGATGTTTTCTCAATTTTCCACTCCTCTTGTATCTATACCTTTCCCTTATATCCATATGCATGTCTATGAATTTGTTTCTCTAGTCTACTCGGACTAATACAATCCCATACAATGGAATGCCATTCACCTATTAAAAAGAATGAAGCATTAATATATGCTACAACCTAGCTGACCCTTGAAAACATTATGCAAAGTGAAAGAAGTCTGTAAGGAAAGGTCACATATTGTATGATTCCACTTACAAGGAATGTCCAGAATAGGCAAATAAAGAGAGACAAAAAGTAAATTAGTGGTTGCCTAGGGCTGAGACATTGCAGGGAATAATGACTAGGATAAGGAGTTTCAAATATTTGCAGTGACTGAAATGTTTTGAAAGCATCTACTCATTGTCTAAGAACAATTAGGTCTTATGACTTAGCCCTACTCAATATTTGACCTCATCAAGAGATCACTGAAGATATGGGTGTGTTGCAGTGTGTTAGTCTGGGTAGACTAGATAAACAAATCCACAGAAACTCATATGTACAAAAGAGAGTTTTATATAAAAAGTGTGCATTAAGAAAGCATCCCAATGCAGTCTAGTCCAAGTCCTTAATTCCAGAATTAGCCCATATGGACGACACTGATCTACAAAGTCCTCCTCAACCCCCCAAAATACACGAATATTGAATACTGGAGGAAAGCTGAATCAGTGAGTGTGTAAGCATCTCAGCACTGACAGATGTCTCCATGCAGATTCTCCAGCACCCAGGACTACATCAGGGTAGGCCAAGTGGCTTCTTCTCAGGGATGTCTCGCAGGAAGTGAGTCACATGCTGGTCTGATCATCAGAGAACAAGAGCCCAGAGAAAAAGAAAGGCAAGGCTCACCAAGCCATATCTCTCTGCCTGTCAACTAATCCCTCGTGTTTATTGGCTAGGTTAGCACAATAAGCCTTAACTATCACACGCAAGGAAAAAATGCTGCTGAAATCGTTGTGATACTGAACACATCATACAAGGACAGTGCTATGGGAAAAACTCAAGTGTACAAGTGGTTTTCTCATTTCATAAAAGGTGAAATGTCAATTGATGACAAACCTCATTCTGGACGTCTGTGAACTTCCCAAACTGATGAAAATGTCAATTAGTAAGTAGTGCATTTGAAGTTCATTCCACCTGGTCAGACTATTAATCAAGATTTCTATTTAGAGTCTTAAAAGATTGCGTAACAGTGTTCAACCAAAAAGCCCTGATTTGTGGCAGCTGGGAACCTGGTTGCCACCACAAGAATGTACCCGCTCATTCAGCCACCCCAGTGCACCAGTTTATGGCAAAAAAACAGCATACCTCTCTTGCCCCGTGCACCTTACTCACCTAACTTCCATGCAGCTATTTGTTTCTACAAATGACTAGGGACACGAAGGAGAGCAATTTGACAATGATATAGAAGAGGCAAAGAACAAAACAAAGGAGATCTGTCAGCCACAATACATAAATACATAGCTTTGAAACAAAAATTCCAGGTCTTTTTGGAGGGGTACCCCCTTAATTAGACCTCAACAAGCTGTTAACAACAAAAATCTCCAGTGGTTTCCAAGGGCTTACAGCAGTGGTTCTCAACTTTCCTAATGCAGCGGCTCTTTAAGACAGTTCCTCATGTTGTGGTGACCCCCCCCCCACAAACCATAAAATTATTTTCATTGCTACTTCATAACTGCAATTTTGCTACTGTTTTGAATCAGGTGACCCCTCTGAAAGGATCCCTTGATCTCCAAAGGGGTGTTGACTCACAGGTTGAGAACCATTGACTTACAGGAAGCTTCACCTGGCACTTTAAGCCCGTCCTGGTAGAGCCCAGGCCCATTCTGAGCTTAACACTTGCCAATTTTCAGACTCAAAAACACCTTGTGGTAGTTACATAACCTGATGTCAACTGGGGACTTCAGAAGATTAAGGGGAAGGGTTGGAGCATAGTCTGTCAATCAGGTTATAGTCAAGGAGGTCTGTTTATGGGCATGACCTGAGGATTCTGGGAAATCCTGTACTTCCTCCATGGAGGTGGAAGACATACCATATTTTTCAGACCATTAGTCGCACCCGACCGTAAGATGCACCCAGGTTTTATAGGAGGAAAAGAAGAAAAAATATTCTGACAAAACAAAACAAAACAAAACAAAAGATCCCTTCTTGATATAAAGCTTTAGGGGCTGAGCCCCAGTGGCGTAGTGGTTGTGCGCAGGACTGCAGCCTACTGGGATGGAGGTTCGATTCCAGCTCCACGGAGCAAAGGCTGGGCCTCCTACTCCCACTACCTGAGGGCAGTGATGCCCCAAAACAAAACAAAACAAAACAAAACAAAACAAAACAAAACATCCCTTCTTGAAAATATCCTGAACCAAACAGTACCAGTATACTAAAACATTTATTAAAATAAAGCAAAATACAGTAATATTTAACAGCGTAGATCAACAGTGATGTTAAGAACCATCATCACTTTCATTAACAAATGAGGAGAGGTGTGCGCTGTGCAGATCCTGTGACCTGACCGACATTCAGACTCCAGGAGGTGGGACTTCCCCGGAAAACAAAACACACAAACAGCGTCGGACAGTAAGCGTGCACATGGAATCATAAACAAATGTTCCGGGGTACCACACCTTTGGATCATAAGACGCACCCTCGTTTCCCCCCATACTTTTTTTTTGGGGGGGGGGGGAGTGCGTCTTTTGGTCCGACAAACTGATGCTCTCTCCCTCTACTCACTTCCTTGGAATCTCTACTGAGACACTTGGCGCTACACCCTGGGAGCTGGAGAAGCCGCATGGACCTATCCTGATGCAGCCTTGGGTGCTAGAGAATCCACTTGGAGACCCCTGCCAGCACTGAGATGCTTACACCGCCACTGGATCCAAAGACTTTCTGCCCACCGGCCTATGATCATTCTGCATTCAGAGCTATTGCATGTGTTTTGTGAGTCAGAGGAGAACTTTATAGATTGGTATAGAACATTGGGCTAATATTAGACTGATGGACTTGGTCTGGACTGGGATGTTTTTTCAATATTCAATTCCTCTTGTATATAAATCTCTTTCCAAAAAAACCTCTTTCTTATATACATGTTTCTATGGATTTGTTTCTCTAGTCTACCCAGGCTAACACAACACCTTTTTTTATTCCCACAACACCTTATAAACACAACCAAACTACACTCCTTTATGTACATGATACTACTTGTGTTCTCTACCCATCTCTTCCTAGATTGTCTTCATCCACTTTCTTCAACATAACCTTACTGAATTCATCCTTTAAGACAGTGAATCTCAAAGTTCTATTCCAGAGGTTAAGAGGAGAAAATAAATTTTTTCTTTTTGTTTTCATATATTTTATTATTTCAACACTAATAATAATTTTAGAAGCTAGAAGCAAAATATTGTCCTTAATATTTTATTTATTAGTACCTTATACCTATTTAAAACTAGATAGAACTTTGTTTTATTTAAATGATTACAAAATAAAATGAACATTTCAAATGCCAAATTAGGATTTAAAAACACACGAACCATTAATATTTACATTATTTTTGGCTTTATACACAAAGATTTCAATGATGAATTTAAATGTCAATATATGTCATTTAATTTAAATGTCAAAATGTTGTATTAACCCCCCAAATCAAAATATTACAGTATAATGCCATAATCTCAGAAATTATCATTTAATTAAAAAGGCATATATAGGCTGAGCCCCGGTAGCGTAGTGGTTGAGTGTGGGACTGCGGCCGACTGGCTTGATGGTTCAAATCCAGCAGCAGCAAAGCTGGGCCTCCCACTCCTACCAAAGGGCAGTGATGCCTAATAAAAAAAAGGCATATATGGGGGCTGAGCCCCCGTGGCATAGTGGTTGTGTGCGGGACTGCAGCCCACTGGGTTGGCAGTTCAAATCCAGCAGCAGCCCTCCAGGAGCAAGGCTGGGCCTCCTACTCCCACCAGAAGGCAGTGATGCCCCCAAAAAGGCATATAGGGAAAGTTAAGAGTGTTATAGAACACTGTATCCCCCCCCAAAAAAAAAGAGTGTTATAGAAACAAAAGATGGACTGAGCCCCGGTGGCATAGTGGTTGTGCGCGGGACTGCGACCCACTGGGACGGTTCAATTCCAACAGTGGGGCTGGGCCTCCTACTCCTACCACCGGAGAGCAGTGATGCCCCCCCCCCCAAAAAAAAAAACACAACAAAGAAACAAAAGATATTACACAGCTAACTTATACTCACTTAATTTTTATAAAAATGAGGAAATACCTCAATGAAAATTCTACCATGCAAGAGCAGTTACACATATAATTTATTATATGTCAGTATTCTCTGGTTTTGCTTACTAGAATTTTGCCTAGCCAAAAAGTCACCAAAAAATCCAGGACAGTTCACAGGGATAAGTGAAAGCCGGAAATAAAATTGTTCAGCACGAGAGATCTCAAGTCATTCATATAATTTTAAAGGAAAGCTTAAAAAAAGGAAAGCTTCGACACTAAAGACCTATTTTCCAAATGAAAAGTAGTTCAACATGAAAAGCTCTAATTACAGTCAAATTTACTTCCACACAGCATAAGATTTTTAAAAGCTATTTCTATTTCCCATCTTCTGATTCTTCCCATCTTCTCATTCTTCAGAGCTAAAGGATGAAAGTAAGTTATGACTACTTATTAACATACCAGTTTTGCCTACCTGTAGAACCAGTCCAGTTTTGCCATTTGTGGATAACTATGACAAGATATAAAAGCAAGTGTCAGTCATAAATAGCTCTGGCTAACAACAAACTGCTGACATGGAGCAGATCAAATTCCTTATCAGGAAAGCCATTTTTGGAGCACAGCCAAATTCTGATCTTAATGTTTAAGACAGGTGTCATCAATTATTTTTTTCCACTTCAATATGTAACGTATGAGTGGATTTCAAAAACTTCATGGAAATGTTTCATTCCCCCCCCCCAAGGACTTCTAAAGTCCCCTTGTATTAAGGGGTAGTAGCAGAAATGAATGTTCTTAAACTTCAGAAGGATTATTAAACTTTTAAAAGGCATTTTCCAAATTATTTTCATTATGACCAAATAAAGTTTCTTGCTTCTACTATCCAACTACTTGGAAATGTAAATATGAGTAATTAAAAAAGACTATTTGAGCACAGAAAATGGCATCTAGTTAAGACTCACTAGTCCCAGAGTTCCTGCTGCCAGACCAGAAAAGTGGGAGGTAAGGTGAAGGAGACTGGGAGGTAGAGTCCTGAAATTAGAATCAGGGTCCTAGGGTCTGTCCTGGATCCCCCTTTTTTGTGGTTTCCGCTCACAAAGTGAACCAAGGAAGTACTAAATTGCTCTAGGTTCAGTGTGATGGGCTCTCTACACTTTTGTAGCGAGTAGTGATTTTTCCAGGCTGACGCTCTAAAGGGGACACAATCCCAGACAAGAGGAGAACCTCTAAGACCTAGTCACAGAACCCCACATCAGAGCTCCCCGTGCTATTGCTATTAGCTGTCTTGAGCGTGGAACCTGGAAAGTGGGACCGGTGGGAAGCCACAATTTGGAGTAGACAAAAAAAAAAAAGCAGGAATTTACTTGAGTCAAGGTGCGGTGTGGCATAAAATAAGTAGATACTTACAGTCCAGGGGGTGAATTTGGCAGAGGCTAACAGACTGGCTCAGGAAGCATAACCCATCGATCTGCTGCCTATAGGGGGCACATCTTAAGCTTGCAGAGAAAAACAGGTTGAGAATTAAAGTCTAGAGAAAAACATACCAAGCAATGAAAAAAAAAAGCAGACGTAGCTATCTTAATATCTGAAAAATTGATCTCAAGGTACAGGGCATAACAAGAGACAAGTAGGGGCATTATATAATGCTCAAGGGAACAGTAGACCAAAAATCAGTGAGCATAATAAGTATATGTACAGCCAATCAGAGACCCATGAAATCCGTAAATCAAACACTCCAAAAGATGAAAAAGGAAATCACAGGCTCAAAGATTATAGTTGGTGCCTTTAATACACCATTCTCTGAAAAAGACATCACTGAGAAGGAAACTCAACAAGGAGGCTAAAGATCTAAATAGCACAATTAGACGACTTGATACTTTCAGACCTTTTCACACAAATGAAAAAAAAAACCACATTCCTTTAAAGCCCACATGGCACATACTCAAAACTAGAGCACATGCTGGGACACAAGTGGAACTTGAGTAAATTAAAGCACATAGAGATTAAACAGACACCTCTCTCTGTTCACTATGCCATATGGCTGAAAATCAACAGAAGGATGTTGAAGAAAATAAGGAGAAACCATTGGAGGATGACTAATTCTCTACTGCAAAAGGAGTGGGTATTGACACAGATTGGAGAGGAAATCAGGAAGTTTCTAGAAACCAATGAAAATGAAAACACGACATACCAAAACCTTTGGGATACAGCCAAGGCATTTATCAGAGGAAGACTGATAGCAATAAATGCACATGTGAAAAAAAGAAGAGAGACTTATAGATGATATGCTGGCACAAAACTTATAGCAATTAAAGCAGAATGAACAGAACAATCCTACTAATAGCAAAAGGATAGAAACAATAACAATCAGTGCTGAGATGTGGGAAAGGGAAAATAAGAAAACTATGGAAAAAATAATGCAGCTAAAAGTTGGTTCTTTGAAAGGATTAACATAATGATAAATGATGGCAAGCCTAACCAAAGAAAGGAAGAAACAAATGTCAATTGCAAGGATAAGGGATGAAACAGGGGGCATTACAACGGACCCTAATGAAATCAAAATGATAATTACACAGTACTATGAAGGCCGGTATGCAAATGAATTCAACAACTTGGAAGATATGGACAAATATTTGGAAACACAATCCCTCCCTAGACTCTCCCAAATGGATGTCAAGAACCTCAACAAACCCATAGCAATGGAAGAAATAGACAAAGTTATTAAGTGATTGCCAACAAAAAAAAAAATCCCCTGTACCAGATGGCTTCACAGGAAAATTCTACCAAGCATTCAGGGAAGAACTGACACCAATCCTACACAAAATCTTTCAGAACATAGAAAAAGACAGAAAACTCCCAAACTCTTTCTATGAAGCTAGTATAACTCTGATATCTAATGTGGGCAAGAATCCCACAAGAATTGAGAACTACAGACCAATATTCCTAATGAACATCAACGCAAAAATTCTTAATAAAATACTGGCCAATAAAATACAAAAGCACAGGCTAAGCCCCGGTGGCGTAAGTGGTTGAGTATAGGACTGTGGCCTATAGGCTTGGCGGTTTAAATCCAGAGGCGGCTCTCAGGAGCAGCACTGGGTAGCGCCCACAACAACCAGAGGCAGTTATGCCAAGAAAAAAAATACAAAAGCACATTAAAAAATAATTCACCATGACCAAGTGGGCTACATACCACGGATGTAGGAATGGTTCAACAATGAAAGTCCATTTGTATTATTTTGCACATTGACAAGAAAAATGATATCGCTAGATGAGGAAAAAGGATTTGACAACATCCAACACCCATTCTTGCTTAACACACTCCAGAAGATAGGAAAAAAGAGGAAATTCCTCAATATTTTACAAGCTATATATGGAAAACCAAGAGCAAATTGAGAAAAGATTAAAACAATTCCACTGAAAAAGGGGACCAGACAAGGGTGCCCCTTGCCCTCACTCCTATTTAACATCGTACTGGAGGTCCTAGCGAACAACATACAAAGAAAAGACATCAAAGGTATGATATGAATGGGGAAGAAAGGTGAAATTATCATTATTTGCGGACGATATGTTTCTTTGCTCTTTTTTTGGATATGATTCTATAAGTTGAAAATCCCCTAAATTCCACAAGTGGACTGTTGGAAGCAATAGAGGAATATGGGAGAATGACAGTACACAAGACCAAGAAACAGAAGTCCATCAGTTTGCTATACACATCAGACAAGATCACAGAAGAGGTAATTTTTTTTTGGGGGGGGGCATCACTGCTCTCTGGTGGTCGTGGGAGCTACCCAGCCTTGCTCCTGAGAGCTGCTGCTGGATTTGAACCGCCAAGCCAGTGGGCCGCAGTTCTGCACTCAACCACTACGCCACCAGGCCTCAGCCTGAAGAGGTAATTTAAAAAGCAGGACCCTTTACAATAGCCAAGCACAAATTGAAATATCTAGGGATATACCTGATTAAAAAAACAAAAGACTTTTACAATGAAAATTATAGAACACTATTACAAGAAATCAAGAGACCTCATGAAATGGAAGAATATCCCATGCTCATGGATTGGAAGACTCAATATAATAAAGATGGCAGTTTTGCCCAAGACACTATGTAAGGTCAATGCTATCCTGATATGAGTACCATTATCCTTCTTCAAAGGATTGGAAAACCAATCATAATTTCATATGGAGAGGGAAGAAGCCCAGAATTAGCAGAGAACTGCACAAGAAGGACTGAATGGGATGGATTGTTCTACCTGACTTTAGCATGTATTATACAGCCACAGTAGTCAAAATAGTGTGGGCCATTAGTGAGGGAATTAGGACAAACCTGAGAACCTTGCCATAACTATCAGAAATAGGGAAGGATACAAATACAGAGGAGTCATCAAACGACAAGTGGGATATCCTGAAGATAAATCACCTAAACACATCAAAAGAATTCACGAAGAGAGTAATAAGAGAGTTCACCGACTGGGAAAACAGCTTTAGCAATGACACCATCAGAAAAAGGCCTAAAATCTACAATACTTTGCAAGCTTACAATAAGAGAAAAACTGCCCACTAAAAAGATGTTTCACAGGGGAAAAATCCAAATGGCCAATAAACATGATAAAATGTTCCCAGTAATTAGTCATAAGAGAAATGGAACTTAAAACAACAACGAGATCTAACACCCGCAGATATAGCCCGATTCAAAAAATTAGGTAGCAACAAGTGGTTTAGGGGCTGGGGTGAGATAGGAGCTCTCATCACTGCTGGTGAACCTGTAGGTATGTACAGCCTCTTTGGAAATAGATTTGGCGATTTCTAAAACAGATGGAAATTGAGCTACCTACAATCCAGCAATACCCCTATTGGGGATATACCCAGAAGAGGCAAGAAACAAACCATGGCCAGACATCTGTGCTCCAATGTTAATTGCGGCACAAGTTTACAATTGCAAGGAGTTGGAACCAACCCAAATTTCCATCAACAGATGAATGAATTAACAAACTGTGGTACATACATATAATGGAACACTACGCATCTCTGAAAAGCAGTGATGCAAGAAGCATATCGTCGCATGGGAAGAACTGAAGCAAATCATGCTAAATGAAGTAAACTAAGTGCAAGAGGGCAAGTACAACATGAGTCTACTGAGGTAAGCTTTAAAAAAAAAAAGCAAAAGGGACATAGGGAAAATGCTACTGTATATAAAAATTCCTGGGGTGAGGTCCAGGTTGCATGGCAGAGGCCAGACCAAATCCAGGGTTACTTATGGTAGCAAATTGTCCAGAGCCATGAGGCCCAGCCATTGTCTTGATCTTTATTGCCTGAGCTCTGTAATTTTCCACTCTGCAGCCACAGGTGCAGTTTGTTCCGCTATGGGCAGTGATGACATGCCGAGCTGGCCAAAAATACCAGGGGCTTTCCACACATAGGAATATGCTGTTTTTGCAGTTAGGCTTCTCAGGAAACACCTGCAGCTTGTTTCCCTTTTGCTGGCCTATATAAGTTGGAACCTTCCACTCAATAAACAAGACTTGATCAGGACACTGTCTTGTCTCCATTTCTCGCGTCTCTTGTCCCCTCCATTGGCACTCCCTTCTCCAGGACCTGCGTTGACATTCCCACGGGATGGGACAGCAAACTAAAAAGGAGGGTGAGGTGGGGAAGATAGTAATGAATAGCAGGGGAACAGGGCACTAACCTGCTTAAGGAGAGGGTATTGTTGATATCTTCACAGGAAAAGAAGAACCAGACTTAAACGCAGTGTTCCAGGATGTCAATACCGCATGACAACATGGAACAGGGAGCCAGTGGAGGGGTCTGAGGGCCCGGCCCCAAGCCCAACTATGTGGACAGTTGCCCCTCCTCCCCCAGAAGAATTTACTTTAGAGGACAGCACTGAAGTTTGGGAAAGAGAGACATGTCTGACCAGAGCACACAGAAGCAAATGAAGGGAGAGGATGGGAGAGTGGAACACATCCATCAAGACTCGAGGACGATCTCCCCACTCAGAACAGCCAACACACATAGAGGACCAAATGGCCAGCCTCCACTACGAGACACGACATCTCTTGCTGACCCATAGCCCTACGGGGGACAACACTGGAGACACAGTGTCAGGATTACACCCAAGGAAAACAGTAAGGGCATGCAGTAGGGGGAGCAGAGCATGGAGGTCCTGAGGGGGTGCCAAGGACAGACTTTGGGGTCAGGGCGTGGAACTCAATCAGACTCAACCGCAGATGACTACTAGAGGTCAACAAACAGACTTTAAACTATTTACAGGTTTTTCTTTCATATTTATTATTTTTTTCTGGACATTGGTTTTTCCTTGTTGTAGTCGTTTTGTTTTCTTTTGTCGTTTTTGTCTTGTTTTTTGGTGCATATTGTCTCTGCAGGTCTATCTAGATAAGATAGGCTGGAAGATCAGTCTGGAGGAGAAAACAACAGGACCAGGGCTATATAGGAGAGGGGGAGGTGGGGGAAAGGAGGTGGTTTTGACCAACGCAGGGTCAAGGGAACAACAAGTGATCCACAATCAGTGGCAAGGAAGGTATTAGAGGCCTGGTAAGGATTGATTAAGGGTAAGGTAACTGAGAGAAATTACTGAAACCGAAATGAAGGCTGAGCATGACAATGGGACAAGAAGTAAAAGGAAATAGAGGAAAGAAATAGGAGACAAAGGGCATTTATGGGGGTTTAAATACAATCATGTACATAGGTAAATATATTTATAAATGATGATGGGGAAATAGATTTACGTGCATATATAGGTTCAGTATTAAGGCAGCAGATGGACATTGGCCCTCCACTCAAGTACTTCCTCAATGCGAGAACACTTTTTAAAATATATTTATTTTATTTTATTATTTTTTATGGGCATCACTGCCTCTGGTGGGCATGGGCGCCATCCAGTGCCACTCCTGAGAGCCACTGCTGGATTCAAACTGCCAAGCCCCGCAGTCCCGCATTCAACCACTTACACCACCGAGGCTCAGTCCGCGAGAACACTTTAAGGCATCACTGCCTTCTGGTGGTGGGAGTAGGAGGCCTAGCCTTTGCTCCTGTGGAGCTGGAATTGAACCTCCATCCCAGTGGGCCGCAGTCCCGCGCACAACCACTATGCCACCGAGGTTCAGCCCGTGAGAACACTTTGTTCTACTAAATTGGCATTCCATGATGCTCACCTACCCAATACGATTGCTGAAGACAAATGTGTGCATAAGTAAATGTGGTGAAGAAAACTGATAGGGCCCAGCTATCAAAAGTGATAGTGTTGGGGATCTTAAAGGCTTGAAGGTAGACAAGCAGCCATCTAGCTCAGAAGCAACAGAGTCCACATAGAAGAAGCACACCAGACTGTTTGACCATGAGGTGTCGAAGAGATCAGGTATCAGACATCAAAGAATTAAAAAATATAATTATCATAAATGAGGGGGAGCACAGATTGGGGACCCAAAGTCCATCTGTAGATAATGGACTTCCCCTTACAGTGGGGTCGCAGGGAAGAGACAGACCAGTTAGGGTGTGGTGCAGCAATGATGAAACATACAACTTTCTCTAGTTCTTTAATGCTTCCCCCTCCCCACCATCATGATTTCAATCCTGCCTTACAAATCTGGCTGGACCAGAGGATGTACACTGGTACAGATAGGAAGCGGGAACATGGGGAATCCAGGACTGATGATCCCTTTAGGGTGGAGGGAAGGAGAGGTAGAAAGGGGGAACCAATTATAAGGATCTGCATATAACCTCTTCTCTGGGGTATGGACAACGGGGACGTGGGTGAAGGGAGACACTGGACAGTGTAACACATGAAAAAGTAATAATAGTTTATAAATTATCAAGGATTCATGAGGGAGGGGGAAGCAAGGAAGGAAGGGTAAAATGAGGAGCTGATGCCAAGGGCTTAAATTGAAAGCAAATGTTTTGAGAATGATGAGAGCAACAGATGTACAAATGTGCTTGACATACAATGGACATTTGTATGGATTATGATAAGAGTTGTATGAACCCTCAATAAAATGATTGTTTCAAAAAACTACTCTTGGGGCTGAGCTCCGGTGGCGTAGTGGTTGAGTGTGGTACTGCAGCCCACTGGCTTGGCGGTTCAATTCCAGTAGCAGATCTCCAGGGGCAAAACTGTGCTTCTCACCAGAGGGCAGTGATGCCAAAAAAATAAGTAAGTTAAAAAAAAAAACCTACTCTTAATCTGTTCAGCAAACAAGTTAGCTATTGAAGAATATCTATGTGAAAATGCAAAAAAAAAAAAAAAACGTAATTTCTGACCACCATATTAAAACACAAGGAAATAAATTAACTGTTTATAAAAGTACTGCCCTATGGCTGAGCCCCGGTGGCGTAGTGGTTGTGCGCGGGACTGCGGCCCACTGGGACGGAGGTTCAATTCCAGCAGTGGGACTGGGCCTCCTATTCCCACCACCGGAGAGCAGTGATGCCCAAAACAACAACAACAACAAAAAAGTACTGCTCTATAATAATGCTCTATAAATTTATACTATAAACAGCTCAAGTAGAAAGTAAATGTTTAGAAAATAATGATGGCAACATATACAAATGTTTGGTACAATTGTTATAAGAACTGTGGTAAGAGTTTCCAATAAAGGCCTCCACTTAAGTACTCCCTCAAATACAAGAACACTTTGTTCTATTAAATTGGCATTCCATGATGCTCACCTTCCGGACACAACTGCTGAAGACAAAGTGGGTGCATAAGCAAATGTGGTGAAGAAAGCTGATGGTGCCTATCAAAAGATAATAGCATATGGAGTCTTAAAGGTAAACAAGCGATGATCTAGCACTGAAGCAACAAAGCCCACATAGAAGCACACCAACCTGTGAGATGATAAGGTGTCAACGGGATCAGGTATCAGGCACCAAAGAACAAAAAAACATATCATCGTGAATGAGCGGGAATGGGGACCCAAAGCCCATCTGTAGACAACTGGATATCACCTTACAAAAGGGTCTTAGGGAGGAGACGAGCCAGTCAGGGTGCAGTATAACAACAATGAAGCATACAACTTTCCTCTAGTTCTTGAATGCTTCCTCCTACCCCATCCCCCACTATCGTGATCCCAATTCAACCTTAAAAATCCGACTAGACCAGAGGATGTACAATGCTACAGATAGGAACTGAAAACACAGGGAATCCAGGAGAGATCCTGCAGGGCCTGTGGTGAGAGCGACAATACCGGGAGGGTGGAGGAGAAAGGGGGAACTGATTACAAGGATCTACATATAAACCCCTCCCCTAGGGGACAGAGAACACAAAAGTTGGTGAGGGGAGACATGACAAAATAATTATTTATAAATAATCAATGGCTCAGGGGGGATGAGTGGAAAATGAGGAGCTGATACCAATGGCTCAAGTAGAAAGCAAATGTTTTGAGAATGATGAACAAATGTACAAAGGTGCTTGACAGAATGGATGGATGGATGGATGGAATGTGTAAGACCCCCCGATAAAATGATTTTTTTAAGTTACCAATTAAAAGATCTTTAAATTACTCTACAATTTTTTAAATTACTTTGCAAATAAATCAAATTTTGGAAATATGCAAAAATGCTATACAAAAAATTTTTCATCCATGTAAAACAAAAATTTCTCAAATGACCAGTGCTGAGATTAATAGCTATTTGTCCTAAAAGTTGTTATACATAATGTTTCTCAAAAATTCCAAGGGAAAAATTTCAACTAAAAAAAAGGCAACATTATATAATATGCCACAATTTTTATAGCAATGTGGCTATTTTTGCGAGGTGGGGAACTTGATGTCAAAAACATTGTTCTATTTAAGACTCCCTTATATATAAATTGCCAGCATGACTGAAACTCAAAATATTCTTCATTGCTGTAACATCACATTATAAACATAAAACTTACACACTCACTCAGTAGTGTATACACTACTACAAAAAGGCATTAACAAGTTATTCTTTTTACAAAGGTATACAAGGCAGGTAACAGGAATGAGCACTGAATTACTAGTATGTGCAACTTAACTGGAATTCCTTTTGGGGTGGGGTTATATTCATTACAAAAACAAGTGTTTTCGGGCTGAGCCCTGGTGGCGTAGTGGTTGTGCGCGGGACTGCGGCCCACTGGGATGGAGGTTCAATTCCAGCAGTGGGGCTGGGCCTCCTACTCCCATCACCGGAGAGCAGTGATGCCCCCCCCCCCCAAAAAAAAAGTGTTTTCAACATGTTTTCTTTGTGCTGCCATTAAAAATAATACGCTTGCCAAGGCAAGTCGGGTGTATAAATGCTAAGTTTCACAGAACTGCAATAATGCAATTATTAATGTTGTTGATAGGTGCCATCAAGTTGGCTCTGACCCATAGTGACCCTACGCACACAAAAAAAGCATGGCCCTGTGCCTTCCTAAGAATTGTTCCTAGGCCTGAGCTCACTGATGCAACCACTATGTCAATTCATCTCATCAAGGGTCTTCCTCTTTTGATCAGTGCATCCACTTTACTAAACATGATGTCCTTCTCCAGGGACTGGTCTCTCCTGACAACATGTGCAAAGTATGTAGGACAAAGTCTTGCCATTCTTGTCTCTAAGGAATAAGCTGGCCTTACTTCTTCCAATACATGTCCATGGTACTTTCACTATTATTCTCCAGCCCCACAATTCTAAAGCATGTATTTTTCTACTGCAGTAGTTCTCAGCCTGCACAGAGGTTCGTTTAATTAGACCATCAGAAAACACAGGTTTCCAATGGTCTTGGAAACTGAGACACCATCCTCTATCTGTCTCCAGGTAGGTCCACCCACATGCAGATATGCCCACCTACAAGTACCTGACTTGAAGACTGTTACCCATGCTACACCCATGCTGTAAGACACAATTTCATGTATTTGTAATTAGAAATAAATATTTCACAATATATAATTACATAGTTTTTGATTCATCACTGTTTTAATTATGTTCAATTTGTAACAATGAAAATACATCCTGCACACCAGATATTTACTTTATGATTCTTAACAATAGCAAAATTATAGTTATGAAGTAGCAATGAAAATAATGTTACGGTTGGGGGTGAGCACAGCATGGGGAACTGTATTAAAGGGATTTTCCTTATTCAATGTTGCACTTTCACATGCATATGATGCAATGGAAAGTACCATGGCTTGGACCAGGCAAACTTTAGTCCTCAAAGCAATATCCTTGCTCTCTAATACTCTAGAGAGGTCTTGCATAGCAGATTTTTCAAACGCAATAGGTCTTTTGGTCTCTTGACTGCTGCTTCCATGAGCATTGAGTGTGAATCCAAGGAAGACAACATCCTTGATAACGTCAACCTTTTCTCCCTTTATCATGATGTGATCGGTCCAGTTGTGAGGTGAAGACCGGAGTCTTCCTTACATTGAGTTGTAATCCATAGTGAAGGCTGCAATCCTGGACCTTCATTAGCAAGTACTTCAGTTTCTCCTCATTTCCGCAAACAAGGTTGTGTCATCTGCATACCGCCAGCTGTTAAAAAGCCTTCCTCGAATCTGGGTGCCACATTCTTCTTCACACAATCCAGCTTCCCTGATGATTTGCTCAGAATAGAGATTAAACAGGAAAACAAAAGATTAAACAGGGATGGTGAAAGGATATAACCCTGATGGCATACCTTTCCCTGGGTTTAAATCATGCAGTATTCCCTGTCATGTTCACATAACTGCCTCTTGATCCATGTACAAATTCTGAATTAGCACAATGAAGTGCTCTGGAATTCCCATTCTTCTCAAGTTTATCTGCAGTCTATTATGGACCACACAGTTGAGTGCCTTTGCATAATTAATGAAACACAAGTAAACATCTTTCCAGTATTCTCTGCTTTGATCCAAGACACATCTGATATGCGCAAAGATATCTCTTGTTCAAGTTCCTCTTCTGAATCTAGCCTGAACTTCTGGCAATTCTCGGTGTACTACTGCAACCACTGTCAGATGATGTTAAGCAAAATTTTACTTGTGTGTGGTATCAATAATATCATTCTGTAATCTGAGCATTCTGTTGGGTCACCTTTGGAATGAGCACAAATGTGGATCTCTTCCAGTCAGTTGGCGAAGTACCTGTCTTCCAAATTTTATGAGCATGGAGTATGCTTCTAGTGTATCGTCCGCTTTCTGCAAAATATGAATGGGTATTCTGTCAATTTCTGGAAGCTTGTTTTTAGCTAATGCTTTTGGTGCAGTTTGAACTTCTTCCTTCGTCACCATTGGTTGCTGCGAATATGCTACCTCCTAAAACGGTGGATTGTCAACTGGTTCTTTTTGACACAGTGACTCTGTGTAGCTTTCCATCTTCTCTTGATGTGTCCTGCATCATTCAGTATTTTGCCTATAGAATCTTTCAACTATATAATGTTTCAAGTAAATAGTTAAAAGATTCAAAAGAGGAACTGATACCAAGGGCTCAAATAGAAAGAAAATCCTTTGGAAATGTTGATGGCAAAATACTGTATATACTTGAGTATAAGTCGCCCTGAATATCAGCCAAGGCACCTAGTTTTACCACAAAAAATGCATAAAAATGTGCTGAAAAACTCAGCTTATGGGCTGAGCCCCAGTAGCATAGTGGTTATGCGCGGGACTGCGGCCCACCGGGATGGAGGTTCAATTCCAGCAGTGGGGCTGGGCCTCCTACTCCCACCACCAGAGAGCAGTTATGCCTCCCCCCCAAAAAAACTCAGCTTATACACGAGTATATAGAATATGTACAAATGTGCTTAATACAATTGAATGATGGATTGTTATAATATGTAAGAGCCCCCAATAAAATGATTAATAAAAAATAATAATCCTGAATAAATGTTACCATCTGACCATAACACTTTCAAGGCATTCAATTAGCTTACTCTTTATTCTAAGTTATTCACATTGACAATCACATCGTAATGCTTGTTGCAGGAAAAGCATACAGTCAGTTGTTTTGACTAAAATATGATAGAAAGGCATTCCTTGGGTTCTACATAAAAGTAACAGCATTAGTAATTTAATGGCAATCACTGATAGGCTGCTTAAATAAATAATACCTCTTTCATTCACTAATTGAAAGGATCCAGTGGGAAGGGGAGAAGGAAAAAAACAAGAGCTCTAATACTATTTGCATGACCTGGTCTGAAGAAATGAAAGTTCCTTATGATCCAGAGGGCCATTGACTGTCATTTTATAAAGGTTTGCCTTCAAATGAAACCACTACATTGCCCTCCAACTCCTCTCCAAGTGTCGAGTGGTCCTCATCATGCAAGCCACATTTACCGGCCACTCATGTTTAATACCTGTAAACTTGCTTTTAATGGCATCTTTAGAGCTGGCATGAATCACCTTGCTTTTTTTTGTTTTTGTTTTTTGGCATCACTGCCCTCAGGTGGTGGGAGTAGGAGGCCCAGCCTTTGCTCTGTGGAGCTGGAATTGAACCTCCATCCCAGTGGGCCGCAGTCCCGCGCACAACCACTACGCCACCGGGGCTCAGCCCGAATCACCTTGCTTTTTAACAATGCACTTTCAGGAACCCAGAATATAAAATGCTGGGTTTTCTTCCTTAGACTCTTTTGGTTGTATGTAGCACCATACAAAGCCTATCAGCCAACATTCAGAAGTAGCAACTTCACAAAAGCTGTGTAGGGGGGGGGGGGTCCTCTACACGATCACCAATGTCACCCACCAGATCTGTTTTGCTTCCTTTACAATTATTTGTCTTTTATCATCTCTTAAACAGAAGAGAAGGGCTTTCTTTCTTTTTTTAATCTCCTCTTATGTAGAAGATTTTACATTCACATTACTACAAACTTTGATGACGCTTTAAATCCAGTTGTCACAGTGCCAGCAGCTGCAGCTCTGGCTGCTGCTCCGTGGCACTGGGGACGAGTTAGAGGAGGGGCAGAAAAAACACGGAGTGCAGAGCATGCCAGACACTACAGTGAGTTTTTCGTTTTCTTAAATGTTATTAGGCTATTTCCAGGTTCCTGATCTGCATATATGCCCAATATCCTGGACCCCTCCCTGTGAAGTGTGGAGTTTTGTATAACTCAGGCCAAACCTCTTCCCAGATACTACTGTCCCTGAGTCCTAGTCTTGGGTCAGAGCCCCCCACTAACTATATGCCAACCTTCTAAATGGCAAATACCTGCCTAGACTTATTGCCCTATGGGCACTAAAGTTCTCCCCAAGTGCCCCAGGACTATAAAAGAGCAGCCATTTTGCCTCCTTGCATGACTCTAGGGGCCCCCAAGCCCTGGGACCGCAGGACCTCGCCAGACCTCCCCAATAAAACTTGTTTATTTTTACTATAATTAAGCTCTCATTTGTTTCCTTTGGCGCTGCTCCATCACCTTACAATCACCATGGGGGAAATATCGTGAGATTTCCCAGAATTCTCAAAGAAAGTCATGTCCACACAGAAATCTCATTGGCTATCTCCAGATTGACAGGCTAGACTCCATCCCTACACACTTAGTCAAAATGTCACCAGAGTACATGACTGCCACACACAGTAAGGGACATTGAAAGCAAAGAGCTTTACATCTTAACGATTGATTGAACTGAAACTACACATCCAGAAAATGGGTATGTTTAACAGCTATCTTAGAGGACATATAGAAAAGTTATGGATAAACTGCTGGTAACATATACATGACCATTAAATATGGGTTACAAGTCATGTCACATTCAAAACTACCTTTTATTACAGAACTGTCCAGTTGCTAACCCTGAGTCCTAACTCCACCTAAAGTTCTTATAGAGAACCTGGTCAAGTAGCCATTTAATATAATCTCTGCCCAAATATTTGGCTTGCCTGGATGCAGCAAACCTATTCTTCATCTTTCCTCAACAATTTCATGCCCACCACCACCCTTCAGAGTTGTGGCTATCATGAGAAGCCTTTCCTCTCCACAGAGAGATTACCAGGTAAATGCTGTAAAGTTCTCCTACCTGTTCCCCAAATGCTCCCCCCAGTTAAGCACAGCAGTATTGCAAATCAGCAGCAGCAGCAAAGGCAAACAAGCTTAAATCACCAATGATACATGAAGATGCTCACTGATCTAGAGATTCTAGCAGGGGTTCTCAAACTTTTGGAGTAGGGGGCCAGTTCACTGTCCTTCAGATTGTTGGAGGGCTGGTCTATAGCTAAAAAAAAAAAACTATGAACAAATTCACTGTGGACCTGGGATGAGTCGGCTGCTAAACAGGACAGCAGCGGTGGCAAAAACACCTGGTGGACGGGATAAATGTCGTAGGCTGGCCGCAGTTTGAGGACTCCTGTTCTAGAGGATCCCACGAAATGGTCCCTACAATGTTCTTTTTGGAATGTGACTGGAAAGGGAACTTAACGCAAAGTCCTTGACCTAAGGATGTGTTTATTTGCTTCGCATGCAAATCAACCAAAAGATGTTCTTTGTTCTCTCTCCTAGACACCCTGCAGTAGAACTCTGTCTGTTACAGGCAAGATGACTGGGTGTGAAAACAGCAAAGAGGCTACATCTATCCTCTTCTGGCTACACAAGGAAGCAGCCAGCTCCTCCCCAGCCCTAAATGTATGGCCAGAAGGTAGAAGTCAGACAGGCCTCTACCCTCCATCCTTCCTTACCCTATTTTGATTTCCTCCCATAACATTCACTTTTCTGCTGGGTTCTATAATTCACTACAATGGCCATACAGAACTCAGTCAATATTAACAGTTACAGGGATTTGTTAAGGAAGTTAACAGGTTACCATGAACCAACATTGAAAACATTAAGGATATACTCTTGTCCACAGCAGTGCCGCTCCTTAACCAGTAGCCAAGTTGCTCTTGCTGGTCTTCATGTGGTCTGGTGACCTCTGCCTCCATTTGCCAGGAAACCTGTCCACCGCTCCGCTTCACACTCTCATGGTCTCAGCACTGCTTCTCTGTTCTGTTTGATGGTCTCTATGCCACAGTCTCTGGTCCTAGCCCCTCTGCTTCAGACAAATGTCTCAACGTACTCCACTGGGAGCTCCTTTTCCATGATGGTCCTGGGAGTTTTCTCACTGTTCCTGCTTCTGAGATGACGCATTATGATAGCCAGGGAGGTGGAAACTAAAACTGACCAATTCTCTTTATTAAGTGTGCACACACCCTACTTACATGGTCCCACTCAACCATTTATTTGGTGGGACTTACAGAGAAATGGATACTCCCTGCCATGCTGACTCAGAGTGACCCTACGGGACACAGCCGAACTGCCCTGGTGGGTTTCCTAGGTTGTAAATCTTTACAAGATGCAAAGCCTCATCTTTCTCCTGGAGACATGGATAGAAGGGATATATTAAGATGTTTCACTCCAGCACATAGGATCATGCTACAATTTACCAGTACGCTTCTCCCAAGAATTCAATGCATCTGTTGTTTCAGCTCCTTGATAATCAGGTCCCCGACATATTTCTACGCTCACAGTCCCATTGTCAAGGTGTGCACAACAAAAAAGTCGTCTGATTCTCAAATAGCCAATAAAACTTGAGGCTGATGTGAACATGCCAGGTGAATTGAATATTAGTATGGTGACGTGAAATTATTTGGTGTTGCTCATCTATCCACAGTCCTTGTAACTCTCACCAAATAACAGAGTGGGAGCATGCAAATAAGGTAGATGTCTCTTAACTCAAGGATTGGCCAGTTTTGCCATTCTGCTGGGTATGATAATGACCCAACTTAAGGAAGAAGTACAACTGTATGCATTCGGGCAGGTGACTGGCTTATGGAATGAGGTACCTTGGGCCTTTACCAGCAAGCACTAAAGGAGCTTTTTAACACTTGCTAGAGCAGGTCAAAGGCCAAGAGCCTCTGCGAAGCTAAGAAACACAGAGACATGACTATTGGCATGGCTGGGAAGAGGTACCTCTGACCAAAGGGCTTTATGCTTAATATTTCTGATCCTGATGATGTAACCTGCTAACTTCCCAAATACTCACTGCTGTGGATTTCTGAGACTGTAACTCCTCCCCCCACCCAAAACTGTTTTACTGGGAGTTAATACAGATCATTCCCTAGTTCAATCACACAAGACTATAAAATTTTACAGGAGAAAACCTAGTTCTTCTTCCGAGGAGCTACAGGTGGTTTCGACCATGCAGCTCACAGCCCAACGTGTAACCACTGTACCATGAGGGCGCTACCTTCCCTAATGACCCGCATAATTTTATCTGTAAGCTCTGGGTGGCTACGAACTGAGCAATGAAGTAGAGTACATGGGAGGGACGTTTGGTGTGAGAAGATGGAGGGTGCAGACACGTCTGAGCTCTGCCTCAAAGGAATCATCCCTGGACAGATGGAACTGGGCCCTCTTTACCGTTGTGTAGCTGGAGGTCAGACAAGGCCCCTGTGGTATTCTAAAATGGCCTAGTAAAGTCCACGGCATGGAAGATTGTGTCCTTTTGGTCTCACTTCTAGGGATGTGCATTTTAATCAAGAGAAACATTTTTAACAATCATTTTAAATAAAAAAATATTTACTAAGCTGCATCTTCTGGAGTATGCCAGAGGAGAACAGTTCACATTTCCACTTGTTGCTCGGTGCCACTGAGTCGGTTCTGACTCCCGCAACCCTATGCCTGACAGGGAAAAGCACGGTCCTGTCCTGCATCATCACCCCCATTTTCCTTCTGCTGGAGCCCATCGATGCAGCCACTGTGCCAAGCCTTCTTGCTGAGTCTGCCTCCTTTCCACTGCCCTTCGACTTTACCAGGCATGATGTCCTACTCCACATTTCCAATAGCAAGTGCCGATGATTATCTAACAATTAGCTTGTTCCTGCTTTGCCCTATTTAAGAAATGACATCCAAGACTCAAAAGAAATACTGCTTAATCTTAACAACGCATTAGTTTAGCAACATAATGGATAAACCAACTATGATATAGTCACATAAAGAACGATTACTCACTAATAAAATGTAACGTTCTAGCGAAAATAACAAGGTGGAAAACATTAGAACTCTGGAGGTGAGGGTGACGGACAGATTGAAGGAGTGAGTGCAAGTACGTTTCTGACAGATGGTAATGTTCAATCCCTTGATATGGGTTTCAGTTACTCAGGTGTGTGGATTTGTCAAAACTCACCAATATCCATGGGAAAACTATGCATGGCTTTATAAAAGTTTGCCTCTTCCAAAGGATCTAAAATATTAAATTCCAGTGTTTAGGAAGAAGGATCTGATATCTGCCATTTACTTTAAAATGCATTTGAGATGATGGATTGGTGGGATAGATATATTCCAAGAACAAATATGATGTGAGAAAACAGCAAAACGTTAATGGGAGAATCTAGGTGGGATGTTTAAAGGAAACGGGAAAAGATGAAAACGCCTTGTGTTCACAAAAGGAAAAGATTTGCTGTCAGGCAGAAATCATTGTCATCTTGAATATGCTGAATCGAGCTCGATACTTAGCCAGATGACCTCCCTATAGACCCGACCTGAATTGGTTCGCGGTATATGTATCTTTTACTTGTTCCATGACAGAAATTTCTTCCCTGGCTTTTGGAATGTTGATAAAGGCCTTTTCTCTCTTACTCATTATTTATATTTTGGTGTTTTTATTATTATTATTTTTTTTTTATTATTATTATTTTATCCTTACCACCTTATTTTGAATGTGGTGTTTATTGAGTTACCCAGTTTGTGACTCACAGGAGTGGATGCTTAATGATAATAATGGTTACAGGGATTGACATGGGGTGCAGGGATGGGAGTGGGTGATAGGGAGGAAAGGGAAAATTTGGGAGTGGGAAATGAAGCCAGGAGGGGTTAGGAAATACCAGAACTGACTGTGATTGTACAACTAATTTTAAAGGCAATTTAACCATGGGGAGGTGTTTTTAAATTGACACAGTAATTAGTGTACAATTCTCCTTGATGTGACTGAACAACTGAACTACTGAAGTGTAGGTTACATAAATTATACACCAATAAAACTATTAAAAATAAAAAAGAATCGATGTGATCCGCCCGGCGTCCCAAAATAGCAGCGGCGGTGGCGCCTCGGAGGCCGCGGCCCCGTCCGGGTTGCTGAGCCGGCCCCGGGCGGCGGCCGGCGGGCGGCGGGCGGCGCACGTGCAGGGCGGAGGGCCGGCGAACAGGCAGCCGCCGCCTTCTGCGCGCGCCGCGGCCCAGGCTGGCCCCGCGGCGGCGGTGACTCCGGTGGCCCCTCGCGCTGGGCCGGGCCTGCCCCTCTTCAATTTAGGGCGGTTGTGGCGGGCCCGCGCCCCCCGCTCCTGGGCGATGGCGCTGCGGGAGCTCAAAGTGTGCCTGCTGGGGGATACGGGTGTGGGTAAATCGAGTGTCGTGTGGCGGTTTGTGGAAGACAGTTTTGATCCAAACATCAACCCAACAATCGGGGCGTCTTTTATGACCAAGACTGTCCAGTACCAGGATGAGCTGCATAAATTCCTAATCTGGGATACGGCTGGCCAAGAGCGATTCCGGGCCCTGGCGCCGATGTACTACCGAGGGTCGGCGGCCGCCATCATCGTCTATGACATCACAAAAGAAGAAACCTTTTCCACGCTAAAGAACTGGGTGAAGGAGCTCCGGCAGCACGGGCCCCCCAATATTGTCGTGGCCATCGCTGGAAACAAGTGTGACCTCATAGACGCCAGAGAAGTCATGGAGAGAGACGCCAAGGCCTACGCTGACTCCATCCATGCAGTCTTTGTAGAGACCAGCGCCAAGAACGCCGTCAACATCAATGAACTCTTTATTGAAATCAGTCGGAGAATCCTGTCCACTGACGCCAACCCTCCCTCAGGCGGGAAGGGCTTCAAACTGCGGAGGCAGCCGTCAGAACCCAGGCGGAGCTGCTGCTGACCAGCCTCCTCCCCTGCAACTGCGGCTGGGCGGGGTCCCTGCCCGAACAGTCCCAGGCCTTCTCGCACATGGGAATCCCTGGATGGACCAGCCTGTCCTCCTGCCGCCACCAGCCCTGGCCCCTGGTCAAGGGGCTTCCGCGGGGAGAGGAGCCTGCGGCCCGCAGAGGGGCCCCACCACCGGCCTTGGACCTTGCTGACCCAGCACGTAACGTATGGGCGTGTGGATGACAGGATTAAATTGTTGAGTAGTTTTGTCATCAAGATCTTATGGACCATTTGTAGAGGGAAAAGTAGCACTTTTCATGGTTCTTGAGTGGGGACCTGGGGGGAAGGACCCTGTGGAGATGAGCGGGCCTCCGTGCCCAACAGCAGCTGTCCCCAGGACTGGGGGTGCCGGATGAACATGCACGCAGGGGCCTCCCCCAGTCCAATGAGGCCTGTTGCCATTGGACATGCAGGCGGGTCTTCCTAAGACTGCTGTGGAGGATTCCACCCCCCCCACCCCACCCCCAGTCTGAAGCACTTTGCATTAAAAAAACCAGCCCTCTCCATAGCCTGAGAATGAGCCAGGCCCAGGCCACGGCACAGTCCGCCCTCGGCTCCTCTGTCTGCTCGCTTCTGCTTCAGTAAGCCCTGCCGGGGCTGCCCTATGTTCTCCACTGACGGGTAAGGGGGCGGGTGGGGTGCCGGGAGAAAGCAGAGGACAGGGCGGCTGACTGCCTGTTTCCCTTATTTCTCACGCCCCTGTTTTAGGGGCGGGGCCGCCGTCCGCGCCAAGCACTTACCAACTTGGCGTCTGTTGATGAGCCAGGGTTCACGGTGTTCTCCATTGTGTCAATAGGTTAGTAAACCCTGAGTTTGGCCCTCTGGGGGGCCTCGCAGACTCTGGCCGGGCCCCTCGTTCCCAGCTGTCCTGAAATGCACTGGAGGCCGGCCTCCTCCTGCAGAGACACCCTTCAGAGATGCCTCTGCGCCCAACTCCCACCCGAGGGTCAGACAGAGACATGCAGGGCCCCGGCACACCCAAGCCCATTACCGTCGATCCCCCGGGTCAGAGCAGAACTGCCCACCACGTCCCCCAGGTGCCTCCCCTTCGTCCCGCGTCTCTGCTGCAGGCCTCAAACCACAGGCCCAGCGCCCGGCCCACTGTGCCACCCAGCCACAAGGTGCCGCCCAGCTCAGGGGGCTCATTCAGCACTGGTCTTGGGGTCTGGCTCCCACTGCGGCCCCAGGCCCGGCTCTGCGGGCACTGCCCGTTACCAGCGCTCAGTCGCTGCCCTGTGAGGAGCGGTCAACACTCCTTTCCTCAGGGAGCCTAATGAGGTTTTTAATATCAGCTAAAAATAAAGCACTGAGGGCTGAGCCCCGGTGGTGTAGTGGTTGTGCGCGGGACTGCGGCCCACTCGGATGGAGGTTCAATTCCAGCTCCCAGGAGCAAAGGTTGGGCCTCCTACGCCCACCACCAGGGCAGTGATGCCTAAAAAAATAAAATAAAATAAAAATAAATAAATAAAAAAATAAAAGTTTGAAAAGAAAAAAAATAAAGCACTGAGTGAAGGTGGTGAAAAAAAATAATAAAATAAAAAATAAAAAAGAATCACTGTAGTTTCAGAAACCCACAAGGGCAGTTCTACTTTGTCCTAATATGAGTTGGCACAAACTCAAAGGCAGTGACTGTGGTTTTGATTTTTTTCCCTGTTACTCTAAATTGAAATTGCTGGGGGGTTTTGAGCTGTTCACCCTGCAGTTCTCAATGCTATGATTTTTGTTCTTTGATTCCTTCGATACCTGGTGGTCACACAGGCTGGTGTGCTTCTTCCATGTGGGCTTTGTTGCTTCTGAGCTAGATGGCCACTTGTTTACCTTCAAGCCTCTAAGAACCCAGACACCATGACTCCTTACATTATTAAATGCAAAACTAATTTTCTGTGTGTAAATTTTCATCTAAGCCATCGATTTTAAATATGAAAAACTGCTTTGCTGCAAATTGGAAAGCACAACATCTAGGATTCAAAACTCAACACACTGCAATTTGGCCTAAACTACTCTACTGAAACTGTTCTCTCACCAAGGGCACTGATGACCTCTACATGGCCAAATCCAACAGCAAAGTTGTTGGTCTTTGGCATTCTTGACCTTTCTGCTGCATTTAGTTTCACTGACCACTTAAATTTCCCTTCCCCTAGTGTTCAGTGACAGACACCACCTTTTTTCTAGATTTCTATGTCTAATTATTCCTTTTTTCACCTATATATTTTTACTTTTCCAAAACCATTTCATTGGAAGTTAAACAGATACATCATTCCATAGTTGTATTTATCTGAGTTGACTAGAGATGAGAGAGCTTTGTATTAAAGAGCAATTGTATATTTAGGGACCCTTGTTGCATAGTGCTCACTTGTTAGGCTGCTTAACCTCGAGAGATTAGCAGGGGGTTTTACCCCCACTGAGAATTACAGTCTAGGAAACACACAGGGAAGTTCTACCCTGTCTTATGGGGTCAGAACTGACTCGATGGCAGTGAGGGTTTCTTTTGCGGTTGTTTTTTCCTGGTTTATTGTAACTTGGGTGAAAGTTTACAAAGCAAATTGGTTTCTCATTCAACAACTCCCACTATGTTTTTGCAGCATTGATTGCAATTCCCACAATGTAAACAAGACCCTTTTTCACTTCCTGTCTATGTTTACAGGTTCCCTTTGTTCTTTCCCTGCCATTCTGACTTTCGGAGATTCACCTCCGGACAAACACTGACCAGTACCTTTCTTCTGTACTTGTTCACCTTATAAAGCCACTGCCTCCAAGTCCATCTTGCCTCCTCGCTGCCAGCCTTCCAACTTGCAACTTCCACAGGCTTCCAACTTGCAACGCTTCGGGAAGTCACTGAACTCATTATGCCTCCAGAGGCTCTCGTTCACTTCACAAGCCTGTCTACTGTTTGACAGAAAGTAGAGGCACTGAAACAAATCAAACTCACTGCTATCAAGTTGATTCTGGCTCACAGTGACTGCAGAACAGAACGGCACCTTTGGGTCTCCAAGGCTGTAAATCTTCATAGAACCCAAAAGCTTCCCCTTTCTCTGGAAGAGCAGCTGAGGGTTTTGAACTGCTTACCTTGCAATAAGCAACCCATGGGCAACCCACTGGGTCAGTGGTTCTCAACCTGTGGGTCAAAACCCTTTTGGAGGTTGAGTGCCTCTTTCACAGGAGTGCCCAATTCATAACAGTAGCAAAATTACAGTTATGAAGGAGCAACGAAAATAACTTTATGGTTTGGGGGTCACCACAACATGAGGAACTGTATTAAAGTGTCGCAGCATTAGGAAGGTTGAGAACCACTGCACTAGGCCATCAGGGCCCCTTACTGGAACCATGGTGGTTAGCAATTAGATTTAAATTGTTGAATGATATCTCACAGCTGGGGATCAAACAGCGATTATGAACAGGAACTGCTCATTGGTGCCCCACCTCAAGAGGCACGCAGGACCCATCCCATTAGGCTCTGAGGGTACCTGTCCCCAAAAGGATGGGTCCACACCCCTTAGGTCAGCACAGTATTATCTTGCTCAATTTGGGTCCACCTCCCATCTACTTTGCTTTCCAGCAATGCCATACTATAGATTACAAACAGTACCTAGGGAGCCGGCACCTCTCAGAAGAGCGAGCTTCAACATTTTCATGGAAAAGAAGATGAAAAGATATTGTCGTTTTCCATGAATTTTTGAAACTCCCTCGGCCAAAACTCAAAAACATCCCCAATCCACCATCCATATGGTGGATCACTGGTCAGCAAATCTCAGCTATTTGTTTTTTTATTTTTTGGGGGGGGGTGCATCACTGCTCTCCGGTGGTGGGAGTAGGAGGCCCAGCCCCACTGCTGGAATTGAACCTCCGTCCCAGTGGGCCGCAGTCCCGCGCACAACCACTACGTCACCGGGGCTCAGCCCCAATCTCAGCTATTTGTAACCGGGTATTCCTTCCTCTGTACGAACACACTATTATTTTTTTTTAACGCAAATCATTGTATTAGGATATAATGCAGACATCACACCACTCGTGAGTTCACTCATACCAAGCAGTGTTGTGCTACGTTGCACAACTGCTACCACAAACAAGTTCAACACATTTCTTCATTATTGCGCTCCTGGAGCGCAGCTTCCCACCCCCTCCCCTCCCCCCGCGCCCCGCGCCCCCCGCCCCCCGCCCTCGGACCGGAAACCCTGGTCGTGGTTTTCTCGCTACATTCACCCAAACTGGGGTTCAGACTTCTTCTTTCGGTCGGAACACTACGCCTGTTGCGTTATGAACATTCACCGGCGTAGGACTTACCAGGCACGACGGCACTTACGATCCATCTGCCCGCCTTCACCAAGAGATCTAAGCCAAGTGGCGGCAGGAAAGACTAGAGTGCTTTCTCCGTGGATCTAGGAAGGAGTCCCAGCTCCCAAGGAGCGCGGATTAAGAGCTTTTTGACCAAAATGGGGCGGGCGCGGGGCCATTGGGGATGTTGAAAACACCCCCGGCCGCCGAGCGCGCGGTGCGTTTCACCAGGCCCCGCCTCCGCAGTTTCCGCCCGGCGAGGCGAAAAGCGCGTGGCCTCGCCCGCGGCACGCTTCGGCCCTCCACCCCGCACCGCGGCCCGCACGTACCTCAAGTAGTGAGCAGTCTGCTCTGGGCTCAAGGACGCGGCGTCCGCAAACCCTCTGGACGAATCCATTGCGTCCGGCCTGGACATCCTCCCCGCTCCGCCGACTCGGGGTTTGGAATTTCGCGCGCTCCCACACTGCACATGCGCGCCGAACGCGCAGTAGGCGGGGCCAACTGCCGTACTGCGTGTGCCTCTCCCACAAGGGTAGCTGACCTGCATCTACGCGCCAGGCCGCGAGAGGGCGACCGCGGGCCCGCGCGACGTATTTCCAATCCCAAGGATGGAGTAGCTAATTCTTTTTTTGGAGGAATGTGATTTAAAGGTAAAGAAGAAGCAACGATGGCGTGGCGGTTCCGAGTTGTGCTGCTAACATCAAAGCCCGCAGTTTGAAACCGCCAGCCACTGCTCTAAAGAAAGACGAGGTTTTCTACTCCCTCTAAAAGTCACAGTCTCAGGGATTCACTCAGGCACTTCTCCCCTGCCCAAGGGACACTGAGTAGCATCGACTTGATGGCAGTGAGTTTGTTTGGTTTTCTGTTTTGGTGAAGTGGGGTATGTGGAAGTTGGATGTAGGTGAGCATGCAAGGAAATGTGTGCGTTGTGTGGGGTAGAGGAATGGGAGGTGTGTGTGTGTGTGTGTGTGTGTGTGTGCTTGTGAATTTACTGGGCCCTAGAGAAGTCATCCATTAACCTGTTCACAGACAGCTTCTTTCCCCTGCTAAAACCACAGTGAAACCCAGTGGCGTAGTGGTTGTGCGCGGGACTGCGGCCCACTGGGATGGAGGTTCGATTCCGGCTCCCAGGAGCAAAGGCTGGGCCTCCTACTCCCACCACCTGAGGGCAGTGATGCCTAAAAAAAAAAAAAAACCACAGTGAAGAAGGACCTTTAAGAGCCAAACCAAAGCTCTCATTTAAGAAATATTAAGTCGTATGCTCACTGTTGCGTCAAAAGTTTCAACTAAGATGCTGTCACATGGCTGAGCCTTGGTGGCTTAGTGGTAGTTTGCGGGACTGCAGCCCATAGGGTTGACAGTTCAAATCCAGCAGCAGCTCTCCAGGAACAAGGCTGGGCTTGCCACTCCTACCAGGGCAGTGATGCCACACACACACACACACACACACACACACACACAAAAGATGCTGTCACATTTTCAAAAGGAAAATATGGCAATTGAATTTCCTTGGCTAGTTTGAGCATTGTTTAAATGGTGTGTGCCAACAGAAATTTTCCTTCTTATTGTGGAAATGGCAGTCCTTGGACCTTGGGTGGGACCCC